>MUZC01000249.1:1386020-1429941 GCA_002072015.1 Radix auricularia
AAAAATTCATTTTTGTTGTTGTTAACAAAGTAAGTTATAATAAAAAATACTGTATGTGTTTCATCTTTAAAAACAAAACAACAGTAATTCAGCTCTAATGCAATAATTCAAAATATTGGAAAATTGTTATATTAACATCATTTTTAATTAGGACAGGTTCTAATTTTTAAAAATTTGTTTTGATTAACCAAGGGAAAATTAATAGATGAATCTATTACTTTATATTAATAATATCTTATAAGGCACATATAGATAACACTAAGTTCCAATTCATTACTTTGCAAAATCTGTGAAGTTGTGCTTATTCTATGACTCCCAAATTTTGTGGAATAAAACAAAAAATTCGTTTTACTATGCAAGTAATGTTAAAAATACCTTTAGGTTTATGTATGCACATTTAAATAATCAATAATAATACAAGGGGAAAGTGTGCTAGTTACAAATAATATAAATTATTAATAAATTGGACAAAAACAATTTAAATATTTTCTTTAATTTAAATTAAATTTTATTTGATCAAATTTTTAAATGAGCTATTTATTGTTAATTTCCACAGCCTTATCATTGACATAAATATTTTCAGAAGAGCTATTTGTATTTTAATATAAATCACCATATTAATTTCAGTTTTAATATTAATAACAAGACAATTATTTGTTGTTATTATTATTAATTCATACATTCCATATTGATAATATTTTATTTAAATATTAATAATTAATATGTTAATCTTGCATTTTCTGCATGAATGTATATTATTTCATAACAAAGTTTAATTTTCTGGGGATAACTTAGGTTTTTAATTTATGAAATACTTTATTATATTATATGTTGTATTTTTGCAATTAGAGTGAAACAGTGCTAATTTTAAAGGCTTATTATTGTCTAAGGTACTTTTTCAGCTCTTTAATCTGGGCAAATACATTAATTTTGTTTATAAAACACTCTGCTAGCTATATTTTTTAGCCTTGCTAAAATAAGTTTACTGAATGGAGGTATTTTGAAAAATATATTATTCATCTATTTTAATATTCTTAGAAGATCAAAAGAAAATTTCACTTTTTATTTCGTTACTAGATCTTAGATTCTTCTTTTGTTTGTTTGTTAGTGAGACAAATTTCATTTGGCATCTTACTGTGACAACCCTGTAAGTAGGGTGATAAATAAACACAATGGCTGCATTACAATTACAGTTACCACATTAGCTTTTACTATTATCTTATCTTATATGTTACAGACGCTCCTTCTGTAAAAAGATTATTGCGTCCTATGTATTTCTATGGTTTGTGTTTAGTCCTGTATTCTTACTAGAGTTTTAAATGATGATAAAGTGTTGGCTTTCCTGGTTTCCTCAGGCAACCCTTTTCACGCCCGAATTCCGGATGGGAAGAACAAAAACTTGTAATTGTATGTGTTTGTTCTTGCATACGGAATAAGAAAGGTGTTTTTATCTTTATGAGGGTTGTATTTAGTTATCTTTGTGTAGTATTTCTAAATTAGAATTAATTGTGTAATTACTAATTTACTCTTGGTTCTTCTATCCTCTCGTGTTTCAAGGTTTAATGATTTAACTAATGGTGTTACTCTTGCCAGTTTTGAATATTCTCCATTAATGAATATGGCAGCTCATTTTTGAATTTGTTCTAGCCTATTAATATTTTCTTTGGTAAATGGGTCCCATACAGAAGATGCATATTCTAGTATAGGTCTCACCAGGGTGAGGTAGCATTTTAGTTTTATATCTTTATTACATTTTACATTTGTAAAAAGTTTCTTTTTATGAAACCTAAGATTTTGTTTGATTTTTTAATAACTTCATTGACATGGGGATTCCAAGATCTCTTCTCATTTATTATGACTTCTAAAGTAGTTTGCTTCTTTAGTTTGGGTTAAATCTTTTCCAAGAATCATATAAATGAAATATTTTGAATTTATTTGTTTTATTTTTCTTTGTTACTCTTAGCAGTTGAGACTTTTCTGGATGGAAAGACATACTCCCGTTAGTGTCCCATTTTATTTAATTCATCTAAGTATTTTTGTAAAATTTTGTTCTAACTTAATTTTTCTAACCTAACTTTGGTCCTATTATATTTATTTCTTTTTTTAAAAAGCGCCTTAAACATTAATAACACTTACAAAAAAGCGCTGTAATTTGTAAGAGCTAACATACAAGATACAATAATGCATTTAATAAATTAAAAACGTAATTTCTCAAGAGAATATTAAATTTTGCTTGCTGTGAAATAATAATTATATACTATACTATACTGTATACACTGTTTCCGACGACTTTGAATTACTATACGTGTCAAAACTGCAGAATTACCATTCATTTATAATTAATTACACATGAAATCATAACATATATATAATAATATATATATTTTCTTTACAAATTAAGTTATAATTTTAAATAATATAATAATTATTAACTTACCTTTATAATTTTGCAGTGTCTTGATAACTTGTTTTTTTAATCAGTGATCAGTAATAAAGTATTTCTTTTTCTAGTAGTAAGTTGTAGTAGTAGTAGTAGTCTGCTGAGCACTATGTTCACAAGTATGATCAGAGTATCTGTCCGATTCAAATTTTGTCCTTTAAAGTGAAGCCGTCGCGTAGGTATTAAAAGATTTGAAAGACTATTTGGTATGCTGATGATTTGTTTTCATTGTGAATAATCCAGTTTCATCTCTGTTTTCGGGCCCATTAAGAGGAACTGATGTATACTAATTCGACTAGACTAGAAGAAAGTGGCGGCCATTAAAATTTTGATCAGCTGCAAAGTCAAGTCACGTGATTTTTGTTTACCCCTTTAAAATCTGCATTCGCTAATAAAATAGTGCGTTTGCTCGATGGAGCCACACATGTATCGAACATGCGAGTGTGCGTGTGGCCTGACTCTAAATTGACTCAGTGTGTCACTTCAGTTCACTCTAGCCATCGATGACCACATCCCCGTGTTTTACAGCCAGGGGAGCTCAGTCACATTAAGTCTGTAAATGTTCTTCCGCGGTGCGTATTAAATTAATATTGAATATAATCAATACTTTCATCAGCGCTGTCTCATATATATAATGGATTTATAGTTTATAGTCAAACCCTTTGTTTTTACGGATTGTTTAATTAAATCCCTTATTTTAACTTCACCGACTTGTCGATATCAACGTTGTTTCTTTTTCTTGATTGAGGTAGGAAAGTCCTCGTAGCGGACGATGACACCAGTTATTTTGTTGTGGCCCGCTTCATTTGTGAAGTGCTCTGTATAGAAGATGTTCAGTCTTAGTATCTTTCGGAAGTATCTCATCTCTAGCGCTTTTTTTTTTTTTTTTAAATGTTAACAGTGAGCGTTCAAGCCTCGCAATTACTCAAGGAGACCGACATCGCGAGGGAGCACATTAGTCGAATCTTTGATCTCAGAGCGTTACTTGCTTTGCCAGATGTGTTTTAGTTTGTTTATTGAATTGCTGCGGTTGTTTGGGCAATTCTGGCAAGAATTTCTGGGTTTGAGCCATTGTCGGATATATGGTCCCTAGTTATGTAAAGTTTGAAACCTCTTCGAGTTGTTGCCCGTTTATCCAAATTTAATATGTGAATGTTATATTTGCCATGACCTTGGTCTTTTCTGCATTGATTTCCCTGCCATACGCCTTTGTTATTGCTCTAGTTTTGCAGTGAATTCTTTTAGTTCGTCCTAGCTGCACCAAGGTCATCTATGTCATGGGCGAAGCGTAAGTTGGTTATAATTCTCCCTCCAACGCTGACTGTTCAGACGTGGTTTTCAGTAGGGGTGTGCCGGATCCGTTTTTTTTCAACCGGATCCGGTTCCGGATTTTCTTATGCGAAATCCGCCGGATCCGGATGTTTATACTTATATTAATTATAGTCTGTGTCTCATAAAGACAAAGAAAGCTATAAAAGCATATGACCGCGTGACCTATCGGCATTTTCTGATCACCGGTTTATAGTCTGTTTCAGGCATTCAAAAGACTTATCGGATCGGCGCATGCCGCTTAGTGAAGTGCATGTACCTATATTACGATAGGTATTTGAAAGACGTAGCAAAGATACCGGGTGATTAATGGGCCCACAAATTTGAGTTCGGTCTTTTAATGACAGTTTTCCTGCTAGTCAAAGGCATTTGATTATCACATTAATAGTACGGCGAGTGTGGCTCAAACCCTATTTGAAGTTGAAGAGAAAAAACGGGGAGGGGAAACGTGTGCGCCGCAAAATTCAATTATTATGGCGAGTTGGCGATAGAAAAATAATGTTTTTTAAAAATAAATTCCATTTTATCATCATTGTTTACTCCGTAGCTTTATAATTTTATTATTATCTTTAAAGCGCGATTTGAATGAGCTGACAGGCATCACACACAAGAGAGGTAAACATGACCTCACAACGGACGGGGCGAGGCGTTGGTTTTTGAAACGAATGAAAAATGCCTCGCTAACTTTAACGAGCGATTGAACCGGTTCTCATATTTAGACCGGTGAACTTCGAGTCCTCAAAAAAATATTTAAAAAGACAATTAACCATCACTGTTAGCCGGTCCTAAAAAACGAGCGGTCTTAACAACCTTAGTATAAACTCCACTTCAATTTCAAGCATTCAATTGGGCGAAATATTTTGTTAACAGCTGAGCGCCGCCCAAAGAGCGTTAGGTAACCAAGTGGTAACCGACCAGCCAATCAGAGAGGGAGCAATGTCCCTAAAAGTATTCATAGATAGGCTAGGTCTGCACAGGCCTGCTGGCGTGACGCAATTTGATGGTCGTCTGCCGAGCTCGGTAAGGTAGCGGGCTGGCGGCCAGGCGCTTGGGCAGTATAGTTGCTTATTATTTTTGTTACGTCATTGGTGATTGCGGTTAAGATGACGTCACGAATAATAATTACTCATCCCCGCACTATCATGTATGGGATTGGGCCGATTGGCCACTATTAGCGGTGCTGACTCTACCCTCTGGTATGTTCGGAATATTAAACATTAAACAAGCTCAAGATGTATCGCTATCGTCAATATCGTGTGGAATTCGGGAAAGAGAATTACTTTTATTTCAAATTATGATCCGGTGAGTCACAAAATCTGGCAAATTCCGAAATCCGGTATATTCCGGATCCGGTTGTTCCGGTTACATGTAAATCCGGTGGAACCGAATTTCACCGGATAGTGCAAAATCTGGCGGAACCGGATTCCGGCACACCCCTAGTTTTCAGGCACATCTGTTACAATCCTTTCAGGAAGAGGTTGAAGAGGATGAAAGAGAATATGTATCCCTGTCTCAAACCAAATGTGATCTTGAACCGATCTCCCCACTTGCTGTTGAAGAGTATTGCGCTAGTTGCTCTGTTGTACAGGAACTTGATCACTTCAACTTCAATGAGATATGCTTTAATGTTGAATTTGTGCATAGTTGCCCACGGTCCCACATGCCACACTCAGTCGATCGCCTTCATAAAGTGTATACCATAAAGACATGATACAGGTCAATCTGGTGCTGAATACAAATTATTTCTTATTTTATTATTTACCTCTTGGCCAATAGATGCTAGTATTACTTTTTATTATTAATATCAATTTGAAATTATCAAATGAGGACAACTGCAGAGCTTTTGCAACCAAAGATTGACTAGCTACCTAACTGCAGGAAAAATTACTGAACAATTTTAATTACATATCAATCAGGCCAAAAGTTAACATTTTCAAACACAAATTCCAAGGGATTGGGAGAAAGAAAATCATTAACTTTAAATAATCAAGAGATTTAAAGAAAATAGCTAAAAATATACATGGATATATTTAAATACACATACACACATATATATATATACACATATATATATATATATATATATATATATATACTTTAATAATTATATATTAAGATTAGTGCTGTTAACGATTAAATTAAATTTAATCGTTAACTTTNAAAAATAAAGATGTATGACGTCATTATATTGAAAATTTCAAAACAATTGATTTTTGTTTATTAAGTTTTTTTATAAAAATGTAGTTAGCAATAAAAAAATTTAAATAACCGGATGAAAATGTCAAATTGATTTTTAAAAAATAGAAATAATATAGCTGTATAAAAATTGTTTGATGATTAACAAAAACGTAAAGAGCATCTTTTTTATCAATTTTTATAATTTTTCTCTAAGACCTCATAATCACTTATTTACTGTTGTTTTCTTTCACATTTATTGCCCTTTTATGGCATTTTTAAAATTGCCTATAACATATGTCATAAGTATTTCATTTAATTCAAAATTAAAAATATAGTACCGCTGTCTATTATTTTTAAATGTCAGTAGTTCAATATAATGTCAATGAATTTTAATTTTGTTATTGTTTATTAATTAATAATAACAATGTTTTTTTTTATATCATCGTTCTTATAAAACAGGTTATTTTAAACTTAAAACTTTCGGAAACTCCTTTTTAAATGGATGCATTTGTATGGAGATTACCAAGGCATTGTTAGTTATTAATAATCGATTATTTATTAATAAATTGAGAAAAAAATATTAAAAATTATTTTAATTTTAATAGCTATTTTATCGATTAAAATAATTTTAATCGATAAAGAAAATTACCGATTTAATCGAGAAATTAATCGGTAATTTTCGCAGCCCTAATAAAGATGAGTTGCTTTTTTCTTTGGGTTTGGGGGAGGAAGGTTAGAAAATTAGAGTTTATTTACTCTAAAGTAGGGAACAGCCAGAAACCGCTCCAGACATTTGCCCCGGCCGGATATCTAGTTTTTTGGAACTATTCGCCTTGGCTAATTGCCGAATGAGAATGCCAAAATTTTTTTAAATACCTTAAAATTACAAAATTGGAATTCAAAAATATACAGATTAGTACACTTACAAATTGTTAAAATATAACAAATGTAACCTAAGGATTGAAATAATAATTACAAGTATTATTTTTTAAGTACATTTTTAAAAAAGAATCAGGATTTGTAACTAACATATTACAAGTTTTAGTTTAACTTAATATTTAACTATATAATCCACATTTTTTTTAAATAGAATTTAAAAAAACATAGTTAGCACTAAAAATAAGTCAAATAAAGCATTAAAGTTTAGGTGCTAGGATGAAAATTACAAATTAATTTTAAAAATATTAAAGTAATACAGCTGTTTAGTAATTGTTTGATGATTAACTTTTATGATATTTTATTTCAAGTGGTTCCAAAGTTATGAACTTTTTTCTTAGAACTCATAATCTCTTTTTTCACTATGTTGTTTTCATTCACATTTTGTTCCCTTTTAGAACATTTTTTAAAATGCCTATAACTTTAAGTATTCAATTTTTAAAAATGTAATATTGTTAGGAGGTATATATTTAAATATAAGTAGTTAAATGTAATGTCAATGAATTTAAATTTTTTTTATTGTTAATTAAGTAAAAACAATGTTTAATTTTTTTAATATCATTTTCCGTCTAAAACAGCTTATTTTAAAGTTTACAATTAAAAAATCTTTTTTTTAAATGGAGAAGTTTGTTCGTAAAAAAAAAACAAAAAACTATTATTAATTATTTATTTTTAAATCGAACAAAATTTTTAAAACCATTTTCTTAAACTTTAATTGCTATTTTATCAATTAAAATAATTTTAAGACATAAAAACTTTTACAGATTATTCCAGAAATTAATCGTTAATTTCCGCAGCTCTAGTAAATAAGTAACATATTAACACGAGAATCCAAATTTACAAGTAAGATATAATGAATTTATTTTTTAAAATTTTCAATAAATTAATAATTCTCGTCTTGTGGCCATAATAAAATAAAGCATAGCATGGAGAGTGTAGACCGTGGTAAAGTAAACTATAAAAAATACAGTCAATAATAATTTAAGAAACCAAATTAAATGTCTAAAGTAAATTATGTTTGTATAAATCTTCAAAGCAAAATACAAGGGGCTTATAGTTTTGCGAATTAAAGCAACTGCTAATGGTTTTCATAACACTAACAGAAATTAATTTCAATTTCTATTTTAGTTTAATAATAATAATAATAATGATAATAAATTTGTAATTTATATAGGGCTGTATCCCAGCAAGGAACCGGGCTCACAGCACTTTACTTGGAGCTAATAACATAGATATAATAATTATATAAACATTCATATCATAATAACTACATAAATGACAGTATGATACACATAAGCTAAATCATTTAAAGAAATGTTGTTTCATAAATTTTGAAAAGATTCATCTTGAAAGACTTAGTAGTTGAAATACTACAGATGTGTAATGGTAGAGTATTCTATTGTTTTGCTGCACAAAAAGATAATGAATTTTTGCTAAATGTTTTAGCTTGTGTGTACTAATCTCTAGCTAGTACTCAGATTCATACCTAGATACTGCAAATATTTCGTCTAACAATTGAGATTTGTTAACCGGTATTAAATGTCTATCCGGTTGGTCCCTAGTCTAAAGCATGTTCAATAGAATTACATTTGAATGTTGTCTCTCCAAAATATCTCCTTCTGTGTACTGTCAGTTCACCAGATTGTGTAAAACATTTCCCACAGACATCACATTTGAATGGTTTTAATCCAGAATGTGTCCTTTTGTGTGTATTAAGGTTACAAGATTGCGTAAAACATTTCCCACAGACTTCACATTTGAAAGGTTTTTCTCCAGAATGTGTCCTTTGGTGTACTGACAGGTTATTAGATTGTATGAAGCATTTCCCACATACATCACATTTGAAAGGCTTTTCTCCAGAATGTGTCCTTTGGTGTACAGTAAGTAAACCAGATTGTGTAAAACCTTGACCACAGACATCACATTTGAAAGGTTTTACTCCTGAATGTGTCCTTTGGTGTATTGTCAGGTCACTAGTTTGTGTAAAACATTTTTCACAGACATCACACTTGAATGGTTTTTCTTCAGAATGTGTCAATTTGTGTATTGTCAGGTCACAAGATTGTGTAAAACATTTCCTACAGATATTACATTTGAAAGGTTTTTCTCCACAATGATACCTTTTGTGTTCATTTAAGCTACTAGATTGTGTAAAACATTTACCACAGATGTCACAACTGTAAGGTTTTTCTCCAGAATGTGTCCTTTTGTGTACCGTCAGTTTACCAGATTGTGCAAAACATTTACCACAGACATCACACTTGAATGGTTTTTCTCCAGAATGTGCCCTTTTGTGAATTGTCAGTTGACCAGTTTGTGTAAAACATTTCCCACAGACATCACATTCAAATGGTTTTTCTCCAGAATGTGTCAATTTGTGTGTATTTAGGTGGCTAAAACTTGCAGAACATTTCCCACAGACATCACATTTGAATGGCTTTTCTCCTAAATGTGCCATATTTTGTTGTGTTAGGTTATTAGATTTTGTAAAACATTTCAAAATGATTATAATGTGAATTTATCACTATGTGTTAGCTTATCAGACTGCAGTAACATTTTCCACAGATTTCAATTTTAAAAGCTTTTTCTCTAGAACACGCCCCATGTTTAATGCAGTTTTCCAAATGTATTTAAACTTTTCTCACAATCATAACAATTAAATACTTTTTTCCTTGATACCTCCTTTCTTATAGGTATTTTAACCTATTATATGATTTGTCAGTATAAATATTTCCACTATCTTCATTTGGCAGTAATAATTACTATGTCCCCTTAAGTGACTCTCGAGGTGCATTTGACATGGCAGAAAATTTGTACTTGATATATCTGAAACTTAGAGACAAAGTTTAGTAGTTAGTAAATACTTTAATGATTGAAGTTGGTAAGCAAAAATAATAAAGCCTTTAGCCTTCGAATAAAAAGCAAATGTCTCATAATATGTCTCTAGCATGTAATATGGTTTCCTAAAGTGCATTATTAACAGTGACTCATAATTAAAGTTTAAAAAATGGTAGTCAATAGCTTTCTCTATATGAGATAAGTTATATTTATTTTAAAAGTCCAAAAGTTGTTACAATATAATAAATACAAGAGTGAAGTATTTACCAATGCTATCTACACCTCTGTCATGAAGACTAGACTCCTGCACATATACATTGCTTTGTGGTTATGAAGTGATCTACAGTTGACTGACAGCTAGAATGTTTATTCCAAAATACTTTGTCCCACTGTCTATTTAGTATATCTGAAAAAAATTCAAACCAATCACAAATATTACTTCCTAAATTTCATCTTGTTGTATCTTGATTTTTTTTTTTAATAATCAAAAATTGGTTCTTTTCAAAATTTATTTTTACTTAAGTGGACTGAAACTATTTGGGTCATTTACTAATTATTTCGAGATAATTTTTCTAAATATAGATGTAGCAGAAAGTAAAATACACAAAGTGTTTTGAAACACTGGGCCTTAGGCTATAGACAATATAGTAAGGAAATAATTATACAATTATAAATTAATTGAGAAAAACTCTTTTTTAAAGTGCTATATAACATTTTACAATTATTAAACGTTCTTGTTGAAAATCTAAATAACACTGATAATGTCTCCTTAATATGTCATCTTTTAACCAACTATGCAAAAAGACAAGTGCGTTTACATTATTTTGTAAGTAAATGGAAAACGGGTTAACAAGGCATTAGTTAGCCTGAAAGGACTTAACAAAACAGCAAACATTTCGGCAAAGAGCCATCCTCAACAAACAAACAATACACAAATAAAACGAATATAAAGAAATTTTTAAAAAATTCTTAGCTGTGGTAAAATTAAAAGAGTCAATGAAAGCAACACGTGACAAGAAGGTCTAAATGGCAATATAACCAGCCGTGCTGAACGACACCTAAAAAATATGCCATTTTAAATAAAAGTTCCACTGAAATATTTGATTCCTAACAATTTATTTAATGATGCTTTAAATGGCTTCACATGCTACAATATTTGAGTGCTGCCGCACACTAAATACAACTTGAATGACATAAAATTAAATTATTGAGACATGCACAATTGGAAATTATTAATACAGCCTTTTTTTTTTGTGCGTAATTTTTTTTTTTTTTTATCATGTCTAGATTTTTTCTTTCAAATCTAGTGGGTTTTTTTAGCGTTGGCTAAGTATTTCCAATAAATGTAGTTGCCTCTAATTTAATTGGAATTAAGTGAGCCTAGTGGTATCTGTTAGGTATCTTGATGGGAAAACTTCAATGATGCCACAATACTTTATCTATATGTCATTAATCTTAAATTAAACTATAATATAATCTTATGTCATTTATATATAAGTATCTCAATAATTAATTGAATATCAGTAAAATGTGAATAGGTCAAGTAGCTTAGTTATTTTTGCAAACTAATATTAGTCTACATGATTATGATAAGCTAACAGTACAGTCGTTTACTATTTAAGAACAATTTATTTGAGAAAACTCACTTAACATGATTGGGGGGTACTTGGCAAAATTTGTAGCAAAAATCAAATAACTAATGATCCCTTTTTAATTTAATAACTGTTGAAATGAAATGTAAAATCATTGAAAAGTGAGAACAAGGTGTGAGCCAATGTTCCCTCTAAGGGTCGAATGTCCATGTGCAAAGTAAAAAAAACTTGTGTGCAAAGTTGGACAGACTTAATTTTTGCGCAATATTTTATAAAACTTGCTGCAAGGCTATTCTATACTGCTGCCTGGTATTGATTAGATATGTGTGCACCGGTGAAGCTTAAAGGGAACATCGGTGTGACCATGGCTAATCTATAATCTAGCGCACACTTACAATCGGCTAACATCAACAATCTGCACTATTCTCAAGAGCATAAACAAAAAATAACTAGATTGATGCTTCAAACTTCAAAGGGAGTGTCAAGAAAGTCTGCAAAACAGTTGCAACACAATTTCATCAAATTTTGAACAGTCATCAAAAACAAATATCTTTAAACTTTAGCCAGTTTTCTAGTTAAAAAGGGATTAATTATTTGTAAAAAATTAATGTTTTTATTTATGTTTTTGTTTCTTATCTTATCTTATATGTTACAGACGCTCCTTCTGTACAGAAGATTATTGCGTCCTACGTATTTCTATGGTTTGTGTTTAGTCCTGTATTCTTACTAGAGTTTTAAAAGATGATAAAGTGGTGGCTTTCCTGGTTTCTTCAGGCAACCCATTCCACGCCCGAATACCGGACGGAAAGAAAGAAAACTTGTGTTTGTTCTAGCATATGTAATAAGAAAGTTATATTTGTGTTGTATTTCTAAATTAGAATTAATTGCCTTATGTATAATTACTAATTTACAATTGGTTCTTCTATCCTCTAGTGTTTCAAGGTTTAATGATTTAACTAATGGTGTTACTCTTGTCAGTTTTGAATATTCTCCAGTAATCAATCTGGCAGCTCTTTTTTGTATTTGTTCTAACTTATCAATATTTTCTTTGGTGGATGGGTCCCATACTGAAGATCTGTATTTTAAGCTGTTACACTTATGAAAACATCATAAGAAATTTCCTTTGAATAAATGTTATTTAAAAATTTTTTAACTGTAAGTATTTTAGTAACTGATTTTAACCATTTTAAATTTGGGAGCGTCTATTCGCAATCGATTGCGAATAGATTTCAAAACCCTATTCGCAATCGCGCTCGTCCACTTCCGGTTATTGCTATTCTTAGTAACATTGTTTATAAATTTGAAGAGTTACAAGTATTCTCTGCGCCTTTCATTGAACCTCCGATTCTATATGTGCATTCAAACAATCTCTAAAACCTATCACTAAACCTAACCCAAAACCCTAAAAACTATCACTAAACCTAACCCAACCCTCAAAACTATCACTAAACCTAACCAAAACCCTAAAAGCTATCACTAAACCTAACCCAAACCCTAAAAACTATCACTAAACCTAACCCAAACCCTAATAACTATCACTTAACGTAACCCTAAAGTCTATTCCTAAACCTAACATCAAAACAAACCATTTTTTAAAATAAAAAAAAATCTTATTCATTATCAATTCATGTAATATTGTTTGAAAAAAAAACAACAAAAAAAATAGGCATCAATAAGAAATCGAACCCCGGACCTGCGATGTAGCGTACTATCTTACTATCAATATGACCACACAGCCACACATTCACCGATGAAATTTTTAACCTTATAAAAAAAATGTTACCAAGAATAGCAATAACCGGAAGTGAACGAGCGCCGATTGCGAATAGGGTTTGAAACCTATTCCCAATCGATTGTGAATAGTCACTTCGTTTAAATTTTCATTTAATTTTCCTGATAAATTCAAAAAAGAAGAGTAAACACATTTAAATTAAGTCCAAACAATTTTCTCTCATTGTGAATGTGATAGACAGAGTCATGAGTTTTTTTTTTAATTTATCACACTTATACCTGATATTGATTCAAATCAAATCAATACTGATGCTGATTGTGGGCTTGCCAAAAACGTAAGTCCTACCTACCGCCTACCTGTGATTGTGTGCTTGCCAGGAGTAGGAGTAGGTGTCGTTTGAGTTTCCGTAAACGACTTGATATTTTCAAGTTAGAAACAGAACTGGAGGTTGGTTTAGCGAGTTAAATCCAAGTGTAAAGGAAGGTTTATCTAAACATATTTTAAAGCTCATATTTAATTATTGGCACCGAAGGCACCACATATAAATAAAAAATACGGGGTGTACTGGATTTCGTTTCGGCGACAGTGCTGCCAGCGACAATTTTAGGAAAAACCTAGCCAACCCGTCAAAATAAACCTAGATCAGAAGGAAAAAAAGAGAAAAAACCTAGGCATGCTAAAAATAAACAAAAATGACGTCACAAAGCTCCCCACCCCACCACATCCCCATATTTCAAACAGAGCATGTCTCAAATAATTTTTATTGTCAAGTATTATTCAAGTATGTATTCAGTGTAAGTGTAATCGTGCAATCCAATAGCGTAAAGAGTGTGAGGCCATTTAAAACGTCACTAAATAGTTAGGAATCTAATATTAAAGTGGAGCTTTCATTTTTAAGTTGCGCATTTTTAAGTGACGTCACAGTTCTTAAACAGCCCCCTCCCCCTTGTAACAAATCTCACAAAAGTATGACTACATTCCATCCTTCCCTAAAATCGTTTAGGCATTGGCATTTATTAATATATTCTACATAACTATTTGTAAATTATACTTACATATTCATTTATTTATCACTTATTAAGTTTGTAATTAAATCTTTATAAATCCTTTGGCAATCTTATCACTATCAGCATTCTTGGAATAGTTCACTATGACTATCTGAGTCTTGTATTAGATTATCTTTAGCCTACACTCAATACCACATATACTTAATAGTTTTTTGTCTAATCGCCGACAGAAGAAAATTTTAGAGCCTCTAATAGTCTAATAAAATTTAATATTTTTGCTCAATCAAATTGTTTTATCTTCTACCAGAATTGTACAGACATATGGCGCCATCTTTCGAATTTAGTAGCATAGAGCCATAGACACAGATTATGATAGATATAATAATGGAACATCAAAGAGTGGCTAAAAATACTGTTGCTAAATACTGCTTATTTTTATTTTTGAAAAAATTGAATTATTTAAATAAAATGTTAATTGCATATATTAAATTATTTTTTTTCATACACACTGAATATTTACTATAAAAAAACCCTAGATTATGACTATTTTTGAAATAAAAAACCTAGAAACCTAGACGAGGTCAAAAAAACCTAGATCTAGGTTGAAAAACCTAGCGCTGGCAGCACTGTTCGGCGATACTTACAATTTCGGCTCTGGCTCCGGTCGAATTTCTCTTCATAATTCCGACAGCCCTGTGTAACAGTAACAAGCCAGATTTGACCACCGACCAGAATATACCCCTTTGACAACATGAGAATATATAGTTTTTAAAAAAATGAATGAATGACTTTTTAGACATTCAATTAGAATTTTAGTTATGTCAGAGAAATGTAATTAATTTCTTAAGTAAGAAAGATGTTTTATTTACAATAAAAAAACAATAATAAAATAAATGCTTTTATTACGATGGCTGATAGGACGGTAACTTATTATCTAAGGTTACAGTCTCCACAAGTGAAGATGGAATCAGCCGTTTTTTTTAAATTAAAAAAATTGTTAACAAGTTTATTCAAGCAATACATGAATAGATTATGTTTTTAAAAAGTAATTTAAAACGTGATCGGGGTTATAGTGTTGCAGCTTTTCAAACACTTGCGAACATTTATTTCAAGTACCTCGCTAATAATTCATCATATCATTCATTATATTTAATTATTTTGAATATTTGGCAATAAAGATTATTTTAAATTATTGAATTATCGCATTAATCTTTTGTTTGTTATTTGTTGTTTTCCCTCTCCACTCATACATTTTGAAATTGAATGTTACTGGCAAAAAAATGGTTTATGCCTCTGCCTATCTTCATTTTGTTTTTGTAACAAACATAACATAGCGCCTTTCCCCATTTTATCTCTCCGAATATAATATACGCTGACATGCAAAATAATTTAAAGAATAGGACAAGACTAAAATTGTGGGAAACATCGTTTGACTTCCCAAATATTGCTTGTCGTATTTCCGAAACCTTGTTAGTAGCGTGGTTTGCCTCTGCGGCGTCTTAGGACATTCAAAAGGAACATTTGTTCCAGTAGTGTAAATTATTATTATTATTTTTAAATCAACGCAATTCAGTTTAAGCTGTGTTACTCTTAAAACAATACGGTAAACCTTATGGATTTCGCCAATGTTGAATTGGTCGATTTCCATGCATTCATCTATTGTTAATAGATCTTTAAATAAATCCTATAATAGATTAATTAACTACACCCCAAATAATCATTCACTGATCCATACGCTTGATCACGCAAATCTGAATGAGACCGATGATATTTATTTAATCTTCTGTGTGTACACGAAAATATCCTAGTAACTGAAAAAATTACACATAAACAGCATGAATATCACTAAGTGAGTAGCAAAGGCGTCACTAGGGTTGGTGTCACCCGGGGCAGAAGCTCATGGTGTCACCCGGGGTGGTAGCTAATGGTGTCAGCCCCTCTCAATTGAACCCATAGAACTCCTCCGAGTTTTCCAGTGCCAAATGACGGGAATATATAGAATTTTGCAGACTGGTGTCACCCCGCTAATGGTGTCACACGGGGCCGCCCGCCCCCGCACCCCCGAGCGACGCCACTGGTGAGGAGTAATTATACTAACCTCTGTCAGAATGTGAAGGCTTATGGGGCAAGTGAAGTAGCGTAAAGTACATCACTCAGCATGCTTGAAGGAGAAGCACTCGAGGAGGTGGACAATTTTGTTTACCTTAGCAGCGTGATAGATAAACAAGGTGAAGCGTATGCTGATGTCAAAGTAAGGATCGGGAAGGCAAGAGCAGCCCTCCAACAACTCAAGAATGTTTATGTCGTCAGAAACCTAAGCAGCAAGTAAAAAATAATGATCCCCAACTCTATGTTGAAGCTTGTGCTGCTATATGAAGCCGAGATATGGAGGACAACGGCAGTAAAGCTGACCAGAATCCAGTCCTTTATCAACTACTGACTAAGAAGAATTATCATAATTCACTGGACGGACAAGAACAAAGTAGAAGCCATTTGAGGAAAATATCCTACAGAAGGGGTGGAGTGGGATTGGTCATACACTAAGAAAACCTGCCTCCGATACAATAAGGCAAAATCTGAAATTAAACCCACAGAGTAAGAGAAAAAGAGGCCGTCCAATAAACAATTGGCGCCGAGAATAGGAGGCGGACATAGAGAAAATTGGCCGTGACTGGAAGATCCTGGAGATGCTATCCGAGGATAGAGATGCCTGGTGGCCTATACCCTTGAAGGAATCCCAGACGCCGACATTAATCGGTGGATGCTCCTCATGGATGAGAGGACTTAACAACAAATTAAAAACATAAAAATGTATAAATAGTGTTACTTTTGAAATTATTATATGGCAACTAATTGCATCGAATGGTCCTTGTGTTTAGGTGTTTGCACTGATGGTGCTGCAGCAATGACTGGAAAACGAACAGACATGTGGGAAATTATGCGTGCTGATCTGCCATCTACCACATTTAAGCGCTGTATGATTCATCGAGAAAATCTAGTGAGTAAAAGAATGAATGCAGACTTGAAGTCTATTTTTGTCCATGCCCTACAAGTTGTTTTATCAAGCCTCGTCCACTAAATTATCGACACTTTGCTTTCTTTTGCTAGGATATGGATCTTGAGCACGAAAGCTACTGAGGCATACTGAAATTCGCTGGTCATTAAGGCTTTAACGGGTTTAACATAATGTTTGAATTACTTGATGCTGTGAAAAAGTTTATTGGAGAAAAAAATCAAAGCTAGCTGATCATTTGAATGATAAATGATAACTCATGGGTGCGGTTCTGGCTTCCTTTGCTTACTTTTTTGAAAAATTGAATAAAATTAATTCATCTCATCACAATTAGGAAACCAGATGAATTTAAATAGTCCAAGTGACAAAGTGTCTGCTTTTACGAAAAAAAACTTGAACTTTGGAGAATAAGGTTACTTCAGAGTAACGTTGACATGTTTGATAAATTATACGAATTCACAGAGAAACCAGAAAATGGTGAAATCAACAAATAACTGTTGATAAATTTGATTTATGACCATATTCAATCACTGCAAGATCAATTTAGCTTCTACTTTGTGATTTTAACATTCAGATTTTTTCGTAGGTTTGCAGTCCGTTTGTAGCACAATATTTGTCTTAATAAATTTACTTACATCGAAATTAAACAAATTTATGGAACTGAAAAGTGATTATACTTAGAATATGTTACATATGAAATATGAACTTGATTAAATCTCGAATACGACGTTTACATGAATAATCAGAGCATTTTCAGAAAGCTTTTAATACACTTTATGCCCTTTGCAACATCATATCTTTGTGAATGTGGATTTCCTGCTTTGTTTTTTTAAAACAAAACATCTTCCCCGACTTGTAGTTGAGTATAAACTTCGATTGAATCTTTCAACTATTGCATCTGGATTTGATATGCGGTGCTCAAACGTGCAAGCTCAAGACTCGCACTAAATATACTAATGTAGCAGTCTTTCTCATACTAACCACTTTTAGTGACTTAAATTTTTTTTTATACTAAGTAATAAGAATTGAATAACATTATAAGTATAAGTATTAAGCGCGAATAAGTTACATTTGTTCTTCACAAAAGAAAACCATTACATAAGTTTTCATTTCATATTGTTTTTTGGAGCACGCAAATCGTAACATGTTAGTATAGCTTTACTAACGACAATGTATACTAGTAACTATATATATTATATATAGACATACAGCATAGTTAGCCTATATATAGGTTTCTATTTTCTATCACGGAAATAGTACAATTTTTCAATTTTCAGTAGTGGTCCGTGGCTATGAGACATATTTTTAAATTGGTCATTGAAACACTGAGAAACATTGAGAAACACTGCGTTAAAGAACTCCATCTCTTCTTCCTCTTTCTGGTATTTGAGTTCCTCGTCATAATACCGCTGCAAAGTTGGTTTCTTTTTATTGTAAATTACTTTCCTTTATAAGTTTACTGTCTGTTTGTTTGCCTTTGATGGCTTTTTCTGAATAGTTCTTTTTTATTGCATCCTGTCAGGTCTACGTAAACCCTGCTTAGATAACATTTTTTGTACCCAGCCGGATGGCCGCTCAATCCACTTATAAAGAGCTTTTTTTTTAGATCCGGAGATATTTATAACGTTTTTTAATATCCTATAGATGGAACTTAGCATTTTAGATAGGTTGGAATTTTTAAATGGAGCTTTGTTTCAACATTTCCTATTTAAAAAAAAAAAAGTTATGGCTTTAACACAAAAGCGACACAAGTAAAATTATATGTAGGTTTAAAAGAACCATGGACACAAATTTGTCCAATATTTCGTTGTTCCGTGATTGTGTCTCTAAGAAGTAAACAAACATACGAACAAAGTACAAAATATTTTGTTTAAAACTTTATCGTAATCCCATTCTATATGATAAACATACAAACACCAACCTAGATGTATAGATAAAGATAATGTATAGTTATTTAATGATTTTTTTATATAGATAAATGAGAAAAGGAATGCAAACAAAAAGCACGAATAAAAATTGATGGAAATATTTTTCTTAGCTATAAAGGTTTCATTTCTATACAGATTATTGCGATCTGTTGGCAAGCGAAATAGCGTTCACAGCCTCCTTTGTTTTCTTTTTCTAGTGTTAGGTACTCTATGGAGGTGGGTGGAATCAGGGACACCCTTGGCCCCGGGGACACACCTCTGCCTTCAACGGAAATTCAAACCCGTGGCCATCTGGTAGTCACATGTGCGCGCATGCCACTCGACCAACTTGCCCCGAAGCATTGAAGCTTCAACCATCACTGACTGGTTGAATGTACAAGTTATAGGCTATGTCAGTTCCTGATTGACCCATATCATCGTAGATGGTGAGATAATCTTGTGCCATCGGTGCTTCATTGTGCGAGCCGGTAGTCGAGTTGTTAAAATTCGTCTCCGCTGCGGCATCTCTTTCAACTTCAGTTGACGTAAACGATCTCCGATAGGACTGAACAGGAATTTTAGTTTTTCTATTTAACAACCTGATTGTCCAAACCAAAGATACTACTAAGACAATTATGACAGAGCCCAGGACAACGCCGATAATAATAGGCACTGAAACGTCGACTGTGGTAGATGAGCCAATCAAATCGCTTATGTTCAAATTTGAGGTGGGTGTTACGCAGACAGACGATTGATGCCCGGTTGACATTGTCGTTGTTACATTAAAGGTGGGTGTGACGCTGCCCGAGGACTGCTTCCAAGGTGGCGTCGTGGTTACATTAATGGATGGTGTTACGATGTCCGAGAATTGCTTTAAGGTTGACGTCGCTGTTACATTAATGGAGCGTGTTGCGCTGTACGAGGATTGCGTCCAAGGTGACGTCGCGGTTACATTAATGGATGGTGTTACGATGTCCGAGAATTGCTTTGAGGTTGACGTCGCTGTTACATTAATGGAGCGTGTTGCGCTGTACGAGGATTGCGTCCAAGGTGACTTTGTCGTTGTTACATTAATGGGCGCTTTTGTTGTTACTTGTGTATTTTGACAGCGAGAGACATCCCCTAAAGCTTTTTGAAAGAAAAAGCTGCCCGATGAGATGGTGGTGTCGTAGCAAATCCAAATACAGCCATACAGACACTGGGATATTCCTGTTGTGTTTATTTTGTAGAGAGTCTCAGTATACCAACATGTTTGGTCTTGCTTTTTAAAACATTGAAGAGAACCGAATTTGGTGATTTGACAGGTAAAGTAATAACTGTCTTGAATAATATACGTGGCAGAACTTTCAATGTATGCAAGTGTGCCGGTCTGAGGTGCAAAAAGCATGAAAGACCCAGCAGATCCATCGTCACAGAGAATCTGTAGCCAGCTGAAATAACAAAACGTTTTAGATTTTGACTGGGCAAGTGATATTAATAAAAAAAACTATAAATAAACATAAATAGATATATGTTATATATATCAAAGTGTGAGCATGTGTTAGGCTCCTGTAAATACGTTCACTAATCATATATGTCCATTCGGGGCTATGGGATTAAATAAAGTTTATTTCCTTTTCTTTCATATTTTCTATTTGTCATATTAAAATGTGTATAATTTTCGGAACATATTCTTTAAAATTAATTATGGGCATTATAGAATTAAAACTTATTGCGCACACAAAATAAAACATTTATAATAATTATGAACTTAAATAGATTATGAACGTTATTTATTAAAATCAGTCTTATTAAACCGGGTTTGGAATAAAGCACTTTTGCTCGCAATTTCAGGTGTATTTAATGTAAATTTTTAGAACTAATCTAAGACTGAAAAAAGTGACTTAAAATTGTATTCGTTTTCGTGACTGTCACCATGAGTTACATACAAATATGTTTCGTCTGCAATCTTTTATTTCCATGTATTTGGAACACTTCAGTTTTGTCTTTCGGTTTCATAGTTTTCTATTTTCACAAGGGATTAGACTAATAGAAATTTATTTCAAAAATTTAGGCTTTAATTTTCAGTTTAGAAAAAAATTCTAACTACAAACAAACAAGACGGTTTTCTGCATTCTATAGATCCCTTAAAATTATGTACCAATTTTATTTAAGATTAATACAAATAACATAATAAATAAATTCTGTTTGCACCATTTGGGGCTGTCGATTGTTGGTTTGCCAGTTTAACATCAGAATTTAATTAAGTTATTAAAACTACCTTTTTACTTCCTGATCAGTTAATCTCAGTATCCATGTATTTAAGTACAACGTGTAATTGTAGTATACTGCATCGACAAGGGCTGATATGATGACGGCAGTGAACATTGTTTTTGTTAAAGTCCAGTGAGTCATCTCAGCTTTTGAAATAAGGATTTAAGGGGGTTGGGGAGAAAGATGTACAATTTTTAAAATAAATAACTTCAAAACATGAAGAAAAAAATGTTAACTGATTTATTACAGGCATTTTTGGTTCATGATGAGTTGAATTTTACAGTGAATAATGTCAGCTGAAAAAATTAAGAATGTTTATTATTGCATGCTAAAACGATTTTCAAATTAATCAAATAACAATTTACCTTTGACCTTATAGACAAAATTTCGTGAATAAATCTCAAAAGAGTGTGGGAGGGTGTTAGAATGATTTTTTTCATGACTTCGAAATTTTATTTAGTTAAATATTACAAGTCTACAAGGTTATAAAAAGACAACATGATTATGTGCATAAACGTCTTTTGTTTCCATCATTAAGCCATACAAAGTTTTATTAAAAAAAAACAAACAAAAAAAAAAACGATCGAATCCACCAATCCATAGAAATTGTTTTGAAAAACGATCGAATCTATTGATTCATTTTATTGAATTCAAACTAAATCTATATGTAGACTATATGTATAATTAACCACAACAAGATCAAGAAAGAGTGGTGTGAAATGGTGTGCATGTTTCCAGACCAACAAAGATTATCGCGTTCGCTTGCGTTGTTACTCTACATAATAAAATTTGTTTGTAGTGTAGTGGTTATCACATCTGCCTTACATGCGCTAGGTACTTGGTTCAAACCCTAGCGGAGACACAATATTTCAAACTTTAAAAAAATATGTTCGTTTGTACCAGTTCTTTTCCCTCTGTTTTAAAACATAGTTGACCCTCGTAAGGGTCGGCCAATCACAGATTATGGTTTGCAAACTAGGTTGGAGCAGCTAGCTAACTGCAGTGCGCATTTCTTGAGACCATCAATACGTTAGCAATGGTCCTCCCCCCCACCCCATCGTTCATGTTCATTGTTCTGATATTCTGTTTGGTGTATTTTGACTCCATTCTTTTCCCATTTCTTTGCACTATGTAAGAGCAAGACTGTGGCGTATGCTACACCACAGGTTTTATCTAGTTTATAATTATGAAAACTGTATGAAAATTGTTATGTCAGTCATCGGGGGCGCGGTGGTCAAAGTGTTAGTGCGCTGCGGTACAAAAACAATTCTAAAATTAAAAAAAAATCGGTCACGGGTTCAAACCCCGGTTCTGGCACCCCTACGGGTAGATGATGCTCGTTAAAACCTTGGCTGGTAGTTCATCTAGGAGAAGGAAACTCCGAATACAAAACCTCCGCTGCCTTGCGGCTATACCTGCCTTGCGGGAAAGGCTAAGGGAGTAAACCCTGAAAGAAAATCAGGAATTGGAGCACCTACAGGCGGTCTATACATAAGACTTATGTACATACCGGCAGCTCCTGCGACGCCAATGGCAGCCAAGCTGCATCGACGCAAGTCGTTCCCTTGGTTACACCATTGACGTGGAGAGGGGGGATATGCTGTATGGGCAGCAGCTAATTCTCCATAATACCCGCCCAGGCTTGCATCACCTCTGGAGAGGACACTCCAGCGTCGCCGCAAGGTGTCGACAAAACACAGGAAGCAGCAGTTACCGGTTATAAGCCAAAGCTCAATTGACGTGGGAGAGACTACCAATGTCTCACTGGACAGCTACCGCCCGCCTCAAACTGGGCAGCCCCCAGTCATGGCCTGCTATCCCGTCATGGCCTGCCTTCTCCACTGGGTGCGTGGAGATTAGAGTACCACTCAACAAGTGGGCCACTAAGCCTTGCACCAAGAAATACAAAAAAGAAAAAGAAGACCCCAGCTTTTCGAATCGCTAGCTGGAACGTGAGGACTATGTGTCCCGGCATCACTGATGATCTGCAGTCCATAAACGACACACGGAAGACAGGAATAATCGATAGAGAACTTCAGGAGACCAGGCTCCCAGACAACGGTTCACTCAAAGAGGCCAATTACACCTTCTTCTGGCAAGGCAGACCGAAAGACGAACCTAGACAGCATGGTGTGGGTTTCGCTGTTAAAAACACTCTTCTACCATCCATTGAACCACCGTCATCAGGCACGGAGAGGATCCTCACTCTAAGACTCAGAACAACTGCGGGCCCAGCAAACATTCTTAGTGTGTATGCCCCAACACTCTATTCAACTCCGGAAGAGAAGGACCAGTTCTATGGAGCGTTAGACCAGGCAATAGCCGGCATCCACAAAGACGAGGCAATCTATCTCCTAGGAGATTTCAATGCTAGAGTGGGGAGCGACCACGAAGCCTGGCCCACCTGCCTTGGACTATTTGGAAGAGGAAAGTTAAATGAAAATGGACAAAGGCTTCTGGAATTGTGCTGCTCACGAGGCTTGTGTGTGACCAACACTTTCTTCAAGTGCAAGGATATACATCAAGTATCTTGGAGACACCCTCGATCCCACCAATGGCACCAGCTGGACCTCATTATCACCAGGCGTGCACAACTAGCTAGCGTCCTACTCACTCGCAGCTATCACAGTGCCGACTGTGACACGGATCATTCCCTTGTCGCCAGCAAAGTACGAATAATGAGGAAAAACTCGTACCACACAAAGAAAAAGGGAAGTCCACGCATCAATACCTCCTGCATGAAAGACCCTGCGATAGCGCAGCTGTTCAAAGACAAGGTGAAGGAAAGTCTCTCAAAGATGTCCCCATGCGTCACCATTGACTCCAAATGGACGCAACTGAGAGACACAATCTATACATCCGCAATACAAGCCTTTGGCAAAAAATCTCACAAAAACACGGACTGGTTTGATGAACATTGGGACGAGATGAAACCCGTCACTGAAGCAAAAAGGAAAGCTCTTATGGCTTACAAGGAAAAGCCTACACCTGACAATTTGCATGCTTTAAAAACAGCTAAGTCACTTGCCCAAAAGGTTGCACGTAAATGTGTCAATACCTACTGGCTTAAGCTCTGTTCCAGTATACAATCAGCTGCAGACATGGGCAATGCAAAAGTCATGTACGAAAACATCAAAAAGGCAACGGGCCCCTTGACGTCAAAAGCTGCTCCCCTAAAGTCCAAAAATGGAGAAATTATTCAAGACCAGGCAGCACAGCTAAAACGGTGGGTTGAGCATTATCTGGAATTGTATTCAACAGTTACCACAGTCTCCAGCACCGCTCTAGATGACATCCCAGATATGCCACTCATGGAAGAACTTGATGTCGTGCCCACACAGGAAGAGCTGAGCAAAGCAATTGACAGTCTAGCTTGTGGAAAAGCGCCTGGGAATGATGGAATACCACCAGAGGTTCTAAAGAGTGGCAAGACAGCTTTACTCCAACCATTGCACGAGATTCTGTCCCTCTGCTGGGAACAGGGCTACATCCCCCAAGACCTAAAGGATGCAAATATAGTGACACTATATAAAAACAAAGGTGATAGGAGTGATTGCAATAATTATCGCGGCATTTCACTCCTTAGTATTGTAGGAAAGACCTTTGCCCGCGTTATACTAAAACGTTTACAAAGCCTAGCATCCCGCGTCTATCCAGAATCTCAGTGTGGTTTCCGGTCCGGTCGGTCTACCATAGACATGGTGTTCTCCATACGACAGCTCCAGGAAAAATGCAGAGAGCAGCAGATGCCACTATACATTGCATTTGTGGACCTTACAAAAGCCTTCGACTTAGTCAGTCGCAACGGGCTATTCCAAATACTGGCAAAAATTGGATGTCCCCCTCACCTACTTGCCATCATCAGACAGTTCCATGAAAATATGCTTGGCACAGTACAGTTCGATGGAGCTAAGTCAGAGGCCTTCCCTGTCAGCAGCGGAGTTAAACAAGGTTGTGTACTCGCACCAACACTCTTCGCAATATTCTTCTCTGTACTTCTTCGATACGCATTCAAGGATAGCAGTGAGGGAATCTGGTTACATACCAGAGCTGATGGAGGACTTTTCAACACTGCCCGCCTCCGAGCCAAGACCAAAACGACGGATGTCCTAATTCGAGAGCTACTATTTGCGGATGATGCGGCACTAACAGCACATACAGAATCTGGTTTGCAACAACTCGTGTCAAGCTTCTCCAATGCCTGCAAAGAATTTGGTCTGCAAATCAGCTTGAAAAAGACAAACATCATGGCCCAAGACACTCGACCTCCTCCTACCATAAATATCGATAATGAAAACTTGGAGGTTGTGGACAGCTTCACCTACTTGGGATCCAAGGTCTCCAATACACTGTCCATTGAAGAAGAAATAAACAGCAGAATTGGCAAGGCAGCCGCAACAATGGCTAAACTAAATAAGCGGGTCTGGCAAAACACCAAGCTAACGGAGAAAACCAAACTGTGCGTCTATCGAGCCTGTGTCATCAGTACACTACGATATGGGAGCGAGACTTGGACCACTTATACATCACAAGAGCGTAAGCTTAACAGCTTCCATTTGAGATGCTTGCGCCGCATCCTTGGTATTAAATGGCAAGAAAAAGTGCCTAATAGTGAGGTACTAACGCGTGCCAATACCCAAAGCATGTTCTCAATTCTTAGTGAAAGACGCCTGAGGTGGCTAGGACATGTCAAAAGAATGAGCCCCGGCCGCATCCCGAAGGACCTCCTATATGGTGAACTTGCTTCAGGAAAGAGGAAAACAGGTCGCCCACGCTTGCGATTTAAAGATGTCTGTCAAAGGGACATGAAAGCAGCCAAAATACATACAAGTGACTGGGAGTGTAAGGCAGAAGACCGATCTACGTGGCGCACAGTTGTCAAAGAGGGCGTCATAGTAGCCGAGGAGCGAAGAATGGAGGAGGCTGCAGACAGAAGAGCTAGGAGAAAGGCCAAAACATTTGGAAGCACAGAACTCGTGTGTAAAAACTGTGGCAAAGACTGTCACTCAAGGATAGGACTGCACAGTCACTCGAGGAAATGCAACCCAACCCAACTGTGATGCACCATCGTCTCGCGAGACGGAAGGATGCCGGATAATTATGGATAGAAATTTACATTTGCACTCAAGTGCATACATTTTATGTCTTGAAAATTGCTTTAGTCCGTATTTGTTTAGACTTAAAATTATGTACCAATAAATTAAAGCTACAAAAATTCTACTCTCGCAAAATCAAATTGTATAATTACAAGTACTTTAATTTAATATGACTGAAAACGTGGGGCGGATTCTGATAAAGTTTTACATACGCAGCTCACTCACTCTCTCACTTTTAAATCTCTTTTTGCCTTCTAAATTATACACCTTGAATTTTTATACCAAAACAAACTGATAAGCGCCAGCCCACCTAATTAAAGTAGTTGAACTCACAAGTTTTAAATTATTTTCTTCTTATAAGCCCACTTTAAAAACATTTTTTTAAAAAAATCATTTTTTAAACCTCTATTTATTTTAAAACAGTATCTATTCGTTTCTTTTAAAATTTGACGACGAAAATCAATCTATAATGCATGGATATTAACAAGCAAAATTAAAAAAAGAAAATCTAAAATAATATTGCAAAGAATATTTATATCTCAAGTATAAGAATTTAAAAAATCATGAAATTTTATTGATTATAATTATATATATTTGTTTTAAAATATCTTTTTAAAAATAGTCAATATTAGACTTTATATTGAGTTTTAAAAAATATTTTGTGGGATCAAAAAATAAAAGACATTTAAAAAAAAAGAATCACAAAAATTATGACTCATTTTATTTATGTTATTTTTTCCTCAAAATTAATTTTACTACATTTTACCACATCATAAAAATGAAAAGCGGTTAGATAAATGTACTGTCATTTATGTAGTTAGTATGATATAAATGTTTATTTAATTAATATATGTAGTGTTATCTCCATGTAAAGCGCTGTGACCTCGGCTCCTAGCTGGGATACAGCGCTTTATTAACATTTTATTATTATTATAATTATTATGTATTACAGATAATGATCAATTTAATTTAATATCAACAATTACCTTTTTTTAGAAATGAATAACAAAACAATTTAATTTGTCATCTAAATTTTGATGAGGTTTTTTTTTTCTTTCAACTTTCAGTACCCAGTGGGTCAATGTAGGTGCCCTTTGTGCCCTTGGTGCAGTCACATTGTGTGTGTTTGTAAAAGGCTTTTTATAAGGACAGCCGTAGAGATAAGAGAGGAACGACATGCGGATATTGTCACGGTTGAGAGACTGTCTTATGTACTGTAGCAGACATTAGTGTGCATGGTTGAAATGCGTTTTTAGACATTAATTTTCACTCAGTTTATTAAATATAGTTTTAAGTTGGTTTTTTTGTTTGTTTGTTTTTTAATCTTCAAAACATACATCCATTTACTCGTTATCGATACACACTAAATATGAGCATTGAAGTTTGAAGAAAGTTTGTATTTCTTTTACACATTAAGAAGACTGCAAAATCACACAGTAATTTTTTAGGGAATACCTGGTCGTGATGTACCGCAGCTATAAATTTTAATGTCTTTCTGGCGCCTTCCGCTGAAAATGGAAAGCCCACTCCTTAAAATGACTGAAGTTTAAACCTATTTCTTGGTTGATATTTAAATGTGGAACATTCATAAACTTCTTTAGATTATAGCTAAATGCAAACTACGTAACACTTTTTTGTATAAGTTCAATGTGTATTTGTGTGAACTAGGATAACGATTGTCAAGATTTAAAAGAATTAATAAACTTGTTTAGAATAATTATTTTTTTAAAGGAAACAATGCTCGCCAATATAGCTTCAATAAAAAAATGGTATTCCAACCACATATATGTCACAGTTAACATCAATACCTAATTACTTGTCCATAAAAAACCCACGCTAACGTAAATAACAATAAAGTAACTTGTTGTTGACACCTAGAGGCTTTTTTATTTTTTTAAAATATTTTTTTTTTGATTTCCTTTTCGGTGTTTATGTCAGTTTTTCCTTTTCTTAACGGCCCATGTTTAACTTCTTCATCCTTTTATTACACCAATATCTGGGAATATTGTACCTATATTAACTATATTAAGACACGAATAAAACCGCGTGGCGAAAAATAGGAGTCAGAGAACGCTCGCCCATTTTAACAGCATGGTGAATGTCACGTGACGCTAGAAGAATAGCAGATTTTATGACCTGGTTGTAACGTTTTTCAAACGTAGGGAGATATTTTGCCTTTAAAAAAAATAAAAGTTGATCAAATACACACCTTGTCACGACATAGGCTATAAGTAATAAAATGCCACATGTCCATATTTAACTAATCTCTCTTATTTTATATTGTGTTAAAACCAAAAATATATTAAACGCCAGTTTGTTTGTTTGTATGGTATTTGAACAGTGCACATAATGTATACAGTATTATAATTTGATTTTAATCATGCAATAAAATTGTAGTTGCGTTGTATTTAAAAAAAATCTTAAGAAAATTTTATTAAAACAAAATATTGTAAAAATATATATATATATATTTTTGAAACATCTTGAAATTTATATAATGTTTATTTTCAATGGACCTTTACTGGTGTTTTAGTAGTTTGCTGAATCATGATCTTTGTTATGATCTTTCTATTCATCTATAAATATAAATAATGAATAAATGAATGATGTATAGCTGATCGGTTAAAGCCAAACAATTTGGTGATCTACCTTCAAAATCCGTCTACTGTCAATACTCTCTATCGGAGCTAGGATCAAAGTGATTATCATTTGCTTATGCTACAATAGCAGCCAATATTCATTTTAAGCTGTGCGGCTCCGCTGTTGCGCAGATATTTGACGGATGCCGCACTGCAATTTAGAGTTACCTCACGGAAAAGGATAATATTGTATCTGTATTTGCAAGTGCAAAATTTTGCAACAAGATAAAATGGATGCTGTGCAACTTTGCAAACGTCTTTGACAAACTGCTTACGGACCATTGAAACATAGGGAAAATTGATTTCAGCATTATTATATATTTCATTAAATTACTGTTTGATTTACATTAGACAACAACGCTTTCATCTTGTTTACATTCTATATTGGCCCCATTTCTTGAACATTTCAATTTTTTGGTGTATTTTTTTTCTTTATTCCATTTGTAAAGATAAATGGCTGAAAGTTACTTTTACATTTAATAGATAAATTTTAAATGTGGTAATAAAACGTGTATAATTATTTACATCTAAATATTTAGGATTGTGACCAAAAATACTTATTGATACATATTTAAAATGGTACTTATGTTCAGTAAATCTTTGATAAAAGCGAAGTGTTGATTAAACTTCTTTAAAAAATGATAATACGGGGGGGGGGGGGGGGGGAGCTAAATTTTTGAAAGGATTATTATTAAAAGTATAAGTATTTTTTCTCTGGTTAAATGATTCATTTAATAGTCGTTGGATCTACACGATGGCTCGAAGATAAAAGTGTGTTCTCTCAGATGTAAAATAAAAATATTCTCAAAGTTGATTAGTCTTTCCAAATATTCTTTTTTAAAAGGTAGTGAGTATAGCCTCGTCAGGACGACCCAATATGCGGCTGCATACGCGCTCGTTCATTTCCGGTTATTGCTATTCTTGGTAACATTTTTTTTATAAGGTTAAAAATTTCATTAGTGAATTTGAGGTTGTGTGGTCATATTGATAGTAAGATAGTACGCTACATCGCAGGTCCGGGGTTCGATTTCTTATTGATGCCAATTTTTTTTTTCAAACAATACTACATGAATTGATAATGAATAAGATTTTTTTTTTAATGGTTTGTTTTGATGTTAGGTTTAGGGATAGACTTTAGGGTTACTTTAAGTGATAGTTATTAGGGTTTGGGTTAGGTTTAGTGATAGTTTTTAGGGTTTGGGTTAGGTTTAGTGATAGCTTTTAGGGTTTGGGTTAGGTTTAGTGATAGATTTTAGAGATTGTTTGAATGCACATATAGAATCGGAGGTTCAATGAAAGGCGCAGTGAATACTTGTAACTCTTCAATTTTATAAACATCATTTTATAAACAATGTTACTAAGAATAGCAATAACCGGAAGTGGACGAGCGCGTATGCAGCCGCAAATTGGGTCGTCCTGACGAGGCGATACTCACTACCTTTTTAAAAACCAGGTGATGATGACGACGTGTAACAATTGAAATATTTCACTCACGAATCAAGCGAAGATGTTGCTCCGTATACCTTACAATTTCTTGTTTTGATAACTTACTAAAAACCATTTTTGTTAATTTGTAAAAGATGAAGTTTCTTTAGAATTGATAAAAGTAAAATTTAATATTGTTTAAATATTGCAAGTTTTATTAGCAAATCACAGACAGAAAAAAAAATACTCATTATGAATTAAACAGTGTCTTCAATTGATACAGAAAGTACAAAAAACGTATTTTGTAATACTAAAAAAATGAATGGACTCTTTATTATTTAACTAACACAAAAGTATAAGCTTCGTCTAATGGTTTCGACAGTACAGATAATTACAATAATTATATTTACAGAAGTTTTAATTATTTTCTGTATAATTTGCTGTTTATTTTATTTAACTTAAAAAATAATTCTTTCTATTAGTAGTAGATCTATATTAATAAAGGTTCCATATATAGTTTGATTAAACAATTTATTTATGTATTTTATATTTTACTTACAAGCCTCCTCGTTGTACTATTCTATATGGTGTATTTATTTGACTTAAAATTTCTATTTTTAATTCATCATTTAATTATTTTTACTATAAATTAATGGCTACTAATTTCTTTTATATTTTTATTTCTGGTCATTTCTGCTTCAACACTATTTAGAACCTTTAGGAAAAGATTTACGTTAAGAGAGTACTATAATAATATGTTTGATTGTAGAAAATATACTTCCTTTTTTTTTTTTTATAGAGTTGTGCTAGAGTTTTAAACCCTCATAGTACATTTAAATTGATTTTTCACTTCTTTATTAAAAAAAAATTGTAACACTGAATTACAATTTATTTCTTTTGATAAAAAAAATTCTGATACAATTTATAAAATTTCTGTTCCCTTTAATTTTTTGCCGAGTCAATGGGAAATAACTTTTGAAAGCTTTATTTTATTATACATGTACTTTGTTTTTCAAAATATTAATTATAATTTGTGTTGTCTCCCCTATGAGAGCAGTGACTTCGCGTTTTAATTATCACACACATACACACACACAAAATACACAGACACACACACACAGAGACAAATACACACACACACACAAACACACACACACACATATAAGTAAGGCTAATATTTGATTTTTAACAAAATGTTTGCTAAGTCCGGTAAAAAATTAATTACTTATTTTCGATTAATTATGACGCATATATATATATATATATATATATACATATGCGTAAATTAACGATTAATTTCTCTATTAATCGGTAAAATATTTTATCCATTAAAATCATTTTAATCGATAAATAAGGGATTAAATCGAGTAGTATATTTTATTGGGGCTGTTATCGACTAATTTAATTTAATCCTTAACTTTTGAATGATTATCGAATAATTAATCGATAATTTTGATTAAAGCTAAAAATAAGATGAATGACGTCATTAAACTGAAAATGTTCAGGGAAATAATAAAAACAGAGAATTGACATTTATATATATATATTTGTAACGAGTAACAATATCATAGATTCTCTACATTCATCTATGTTATTAATGGGAAGATATTAAGTGTAAATTTCAATATAAACACTTTATTTTAACTTAATAGCAAAAGAATGATATTAAAAAATCTCAATATTTTACTAAAATTTTTAAAAATTTAAATGACCATGAAGAATTATTATAACAAAAATTAACAAATAACTCTTTTGAAAATCATCTTTTTATGTTACGCAGTATTTATTTGTGACAAGATTATGTTCGTTTGTTTAAAGTTGTAGTTTTTTATTTCAACCCGTCAGCTGATGACACTGAACGGCTGGTAACAGAAACAAAACAAGCAGGACACAACAAAAAGTTTTCTAACAGCCAGCACCAACCATCTCGTGATGGACTTAAGTGTTTTTGTCAGTGTCGAATCCTGTTTTTGTTTTTTGTTTTTTTCCTCCTTTTTTATTTGCAGGGAAGTACCTGAAAATAAAAAAGTGAGAAAAAAAATTCGAGTTAGGACTCAGTTTTTTTGTTTAAAAAGTGGATACAAAAAATGTACAGATTCTTTTGAGTGTAATGTACATCTGATTACAAAAGTTTGGTGTTTTTTACGATATAAATTGCGATAGAATTAATACACATATTTTTTAAATGTATGGGGGAAAGAAATTGTCTTTAAAAATACTTAAAAATCATAGCTGCTGGATCATATTCACAAGACATTTTTAAAAAAAAAAGATATTAACTTTTAACAGATTGATATCATTATTTTTGAATACATTAAATTTATTTTAAAAAATTAACGACATATGACTACAATTTAATACCATTAAAGCTATATCATTATTTATTACACTCCCTATACTATGATTTTTTTGGTTAATTAAATCTGAACGAAGAAATAAATGCTGTCCGAATTAAATTTACTAAAAAAAAAATTAGATTTCACTCTACAAAGTCTCATGCGTATAAAATTCCGTCAATTTGTTTTTTTAGCTGGAATCACCTGGTGCAGAAAAATTTAGATCTTTAAAATGTAACAGGAAATTTATATTTAAAGTATGGAGTCTTACTTTTCCTTATACATTGAAGACGCCAATATTATTATATTTCGACTAAAAAAATTTCGCAGCGTGATATCTAGAGGTATTTACTACACGGTTTTACATTAACACAATTGTTACTCTCGTTGGAATAAAATTTAACTGTTAGCTGGTCTTAAAAGAATAAAGTAATTTTCCTTCTTATGAAAATTTACTTTAAGAAAAAAATCGTCCATATTATATTATCCTTTGAACTGCGGCGTTGATTTATATCATTGAAAATATATACAAATCACTCATTTTAGAAAGACATTTTAGCATTTTTCCCCTCAACGTTAAAATCTTAACTCTTTGCGGAGTTGTAACTTATACTTTTTAATTCAGCAAAAACGTCCGAGAAAGTATATAATATATTTTTAAAGAAATCTTTTACACCCCCATCAGTGACTTAAGCGTGTTATTTTATTTTTATTTAACAAAAACAAATAACAACAAAAAAGCAACTCGTGACATTGGCGATATCTCAATTGTTGATAGAATGTCGTAGAAACCATCAACCGTTCAATTGTTATTAAACTCTATGAAGTATTTGTCTGATTATAAATATACGTATTATTATTCAAAGGTTCATGTATTTGAGAATTCCTTATAAATATAAAAAAGCATGAGCGTTGCGTAAACAATGATTGTTTTCCCGTCTATTTGACGTAATGAATATGGATATGCTTATGTCTGTCCGGGTGCTCTAAATACTTGGTGTCCCTGATCTTCCACACCACCAAACCAATGACCAGCAGTGACGCCCCCGCGAACACGCCGGCTATGATAAACCCGATCTCCAGGTACGAGAGCCCGTTCTCGTCCGTGTGATCGTGAAACTCGTCCTTCTCGTCAGACTCACATCGCGTGTAGCACCGGACCACGACGATCTCGCCCTCGACGGCGTCCAGTGTGACGTCGACGATCTGCGTCATCAGCCAGCGAGAGACAGTTCCGTGACGTGGGCAGACGGCCATGATGGACGCCACGCAGTTATTGCCCATGGTGCAGAAGTTTTCCTTGTCGCACTTGACGGGGTTGGCGGGCCCGGGGAACATGCAGTTCTTGGCGCCGTCGCTGGCGTTGTTGAGGCCGGTGGATTCGTCGATGACGTCAGTAGAGCTGGCGCTCGGGCTGATGCGGACGGTGAAACGGTTGCCAGCCGACTTGCACATCAGGCCGTACAACCTGGGTGGATGAATGATTGGACTCCATGATTAATATGTTCAACAATAAACATGAGGTTAATTTAAAGTGAAATATAAATGTATACTCATTATTGACAATGACTCGGGAAGTAAGGAAAACACTCCGCATAAAAACCAAAATGATTTACATCTAATGCAATGTCAAACAAAAAAATATTTAGGACACCCGGGAATAATTAGCAAATAAACCCGCCCCGCCCCTCACACATTCACAGACGTATATTATATTAATATTCTCCATTTTGGGACATGATTTCCTTGGAATGAGCCCCACTTTATGACATCTAAAATATCATTAAATAGCCTACCCCGAAATAATTTCATCATAAATATTAATTGGACTATTATTCATCTTTTCTTTTTAATCCATACAACAAAATTTAAAAAAATAAGGAAAACCAGTGCGTGAGTTACTTGACCTTCAATGAGTAATATCAAATAATACCGTTGGGTTTGTAACAGATTTCTTTTTTTACAAGGTTCCATAAAATTTAAGGACACAAACAAGGAAAATAAATGTGCCTTGAAAGTATTTTTTATTACTCTAAAATAATATCAACAAAAGGCATGTTATTCCTGCTTTCTGATTTAAACTGTGATAATAAAAGAATGGCAGTTATTATCAAGAGACTTGTACGTAATATAGATCTACGAAGGAATTATACTTATGCATTTAAAAAGTAAAATTATGTTCTAGATCTATATCACACTAAATTTTTTATGTCTACTTTTTTTATTGCATAAATATTTTAGTTATTTCCTTAGTTTAAATAAGACGACTAAGACTAAAACGTTCTGTATACAAAGGCAATGTACTGATGGTCCAACACCTTATACTTGATGTTAACATTCTAGTATTGGTATAATAGGTGTTTATAGTTTTTCCTGAGTTAACCTAAACCAACCAAGATGGCGACGTGTGTGTGACTTACAGATGGTCCAGCTCTTCCTCCATGTGGACATCCTGTGTCTCCGGTACCCGTCCGGTGTTTGGCGCCACAAAGTGAAATGTTAACTGAGGCTTTGACTGCCCATAGGTCAGTGTGACAACTGTTGCGGCAAGCAGAAGGCCAATCAAATGCTTACTGTCCATCAACATAACGATCTGGCGAATATTAGATTTTTCTCTTGTAGAAATGAAAGATTTTAAAATACAATCCTGAAATATTTTAATTGTTAATTTATTCTCAAACGGTTACAATTAATCATTCACTTATTCATACGCTGGAACACCTATTAACTCAATGAGACCGGGGATATGATAATTTGAACTTATATGAGACCACATACACATACCCGTAATCGATAAATCACATTTCAAAAACTTAACAGTATCACTAATCATTACTACTACGTAAATATGTATTACACTAAATATAATGTATTTAGCCTATTTTAAGCGCCAACCTAGATATCAACAAAGATAATACACCGATCTCTAAATTAGACGCAAAATTAGGTTCCTATGCCTTGGCTATATTTTTTTTAAAAAAGTCATTGATTTTTTAAAACGTTCATTATCATATTGTATTTAATTGATATTTTCACCATAACATGGATGTGTTTTGTTTTCTTCAAATTATATTTTAAATGTCTCAAAGTTTTTTTTTTTGTTGCTCTAGTGCAATGACTTTGCGAAATAGTAATCTTTATGCTGGAAGTTAAATAATTGTGAACATTTGAAGGAACCGATAAAAATTCATTTATCTTTTAAAATAATGTATGTGAAGAATTGCATAATTAAAATCACATTTGAATAGCCCAAAATAGTTGCTTTTTAATGTACTGTGTTTTAATGTTATGTTTTTAATGTTATGTCATTTAATGTTAAGATTTTTAATGTTATGTCATTTAATGTTATGTTTGTAATGTTATGTTTGTAATGTTATGTTTGTAATGTTATGTTTTTTAATGTTATGTTTTTAAATGTTATGTTTTTAATGTTATGTTTTTAATAAAATGTTGTTTTTGTGTTTTTAATTTGAGAAAAAAAATCATTAACATATGTGTACAAAATAAGTAAGGGTTAAAAAAAAGACTTTTGGTACGGTTTAGTTTAGTTATTTGGCGTCCCACTTCTGCTGTCAGCACGTACGCCACTAAATTTGAATAGCTTGGACTGAAGTCTATAGTGCGAAGGTTTCCTACGGACAATGAATTTGGTTATTTACAACGCGGGAATAAGCAATTTTTTTTAATAGGTCGTACAGTATCTAGGTCAAAATGTCAAACGAATACGCCCCGTGTCATGAAAAGGTCGTAACCTTAAAGAAGCTTTTAGATGTTTTCATTTTTAAAAAAAAATATATCTTTGATTTTTGTAAAATATGTGGGCTCAAGTCTTAAGTATAGTTTTATGTAAACCTAACGACGGAAAATTGCTATAATAAAGAACTTGCCAGCGTTCTAAACACATTACATTTGTATTACGCTGTGGGTTGTACGGCATACCTAGAGTTAACAGATAAATATGTTGTATCTGGCAGTCTGTCAGCTCTCTTAGTAGATTAAAACGATTGAAATAAAGATTTTTTCTAAAGTAAATAGGAATTTATAATATTATATTTCAAATATATTTTAATGTTTTATGTTTTCAATTTTGTTCACCTTTTTAGTCCACATATGTAAAATTTCCTTCAAATGTGAAACTGTAACATGACAAACCTTTATATTAATGTACCAATATTTATTTTCCCTTTTTTATAAAATCAACAATTGTATAATTTTCGGTACACTTTTATTTATAAATTTATCAAATATTTAAATCATAATTTAAAGTTTCTAATGTTTAACATAAGTGAATCTGATTTCTGCTTGATGTTTATTTAATTTTTTTTCCATTTCATGCCAATAAATAAAGTCCCTGATCACAATAGCATTGACTTAAGGACTCCTAACCAGTGGCGTAGCTAGGGGGGGGCGGAGGGGGCGGTCCGCCCCGGGCGGCACTCATTCAAAGGGGGGCATTTGTGGAAATTTGAAAAATAAACCCAGCAATTCCCGAAAACCGCCCCATTTCTTTTGAAGGAGGAAAACAATAAGGATACAAAAAGAATCTCAATTTTGAGTTTAAATTAACGGATTCATGCAACATTTGTTTGATTACATAGTGTTTGTTATAATTAACGCAAAACTGTTTGAAAATTTAAAATCGCACAAAAAAGGTAACTATTTGTTTGCAAAATTAAGTGGTATACGTCACACATGGCGCTTTTCTAAGAAAATTGCACAAAAAACAGCACATCACCGTTGGTCCGAATATACGTAGTATTAATATTGCATGACAGTTTTAGCGTGGAATTTCGACATTCGCTGAATGTACCTATATGACATAGTGATTCAAATATTGTGTTTAAATTGCAAATAGTAAATTATATTACTGTTTCAGGTTTTATAAAACTATTGTAAGGTAACTTATTAAAAATTAAATTTACTTTTTTTGTTTTATTGCATTAAAGTAAAACATATAGCTTGTATTTTTCATTAATATATGATTATTCATTAAAAATGAACGATTATTCATTTCTCCGTTAATAATAAATAAACACCACAATAACATAAATAATTCCGAAAAAAACATACTTAAAAATTTCAAGCGTGCTGGAAAATTGACGTCTGAAGAAATTGGTAATTCGAGATCCGATGCTGGAATTTTACTCAGTTCATGGCAATCTGTTACTTTTCTATGGTGTCTCAATTTATATGAACCCGTCTTTTTTAAATTAATACAAACCCATTTGAAGAAACAAAGATATGTGCTAATACAGAAAGCTGTTACATAGAGTTGGAAATATCGACTAGATACCAAGTTAAAAGGAGAAANATATGAGTGGGGAAAATTCAGGAGACGTGGTTCTATCTTTAGAGCAAGAAGTACAACGAGAAATGTTTTTATCCATAGATGTAATTATAAAAGAAAATAAAAGAACGAGGTGATGTGTTACATGTCTTTGTAAGAAAATATTCGTGTATAATACTATACCGCGTAGGATTATAAATTATAAATGAAGAATTTGAACATTAATTAAATTTCTTTATTTCCATTGATAAAGAAATGTTTGAGATTGAAAGAGAAAGGATCCAGGTTTTTATGGCTGTACAAAGGGCCGGTCTTAGCAATTGTGGGCCCCTATGCAGATTAGTATGCGAAACTGATTGCGTGGGTCCCATTTTGGGTAGAGATAGGGTATTAATAAGGATTATAAGTGAACATTAAGATAGATTTGGCCTGTGAAAGCGCTGGGCCCAATACGACCGCATAGATTGAAAGTTAGGTGTGTACGTTAATTTATAAATAATAAAAAAAAATATGTTTACATACTGATGTATACTATTACTTTTTTTTAAATTAAAAAATCATACATTTATACAAATAAAGATAAAAGCATATTAATTGTTAATGTTTTTGGGTGTGAATTTGGAATATCGTTGGTCTCATTTGGGGTGGTGACCCTATAACTTTCTTGTGGCCTTCAAAGCAATTATCACCTTGTATTTTTATATTGTGTATTTTGTATATTTTGTATTTATAGGTTTATCATCTTATGCGGCCTCTTTTATATTACTGCTTACATAAATAGGGCATGCAATAGTAAAATTTTTCCCCACCTTTTACAATGTACTTCATTTCAATTACAATTTTTTATTCATGCTTATTAATTTATTTTAAAAAAAACATCACATGATTCACTTAATTAAGAGGCCGTCCATAAATGACGTCAATGGATTTCGGCTGATTTTTCACCCCCGGCCCCCTCGTCATACGGCGTCACAAAACGAAAACTTAGACCCATTCTTCAATGTGACGTGACAAAGTCCCCCCTCCCATCCATACAAGCATTATTTTGTATTTGAACGTGAGCATGTGTAATTTAAATTTTTGGTTGTTTGTTTGGTCATTTAAATATGTTTTTAGTTTAAGGTTGCACTCTAACATCGTAACACGTGAAACCACGTAAATCGTCATTGAATAAAGTTTGGGTATTCATATATTTCATTGTAGGTTTTATTTAAAGTAGCGCGTTTCGAATGACATCAAATGTGTGACCCCCCCCCCGGTGCGTGACGTCATTTATCAGCGGCCCCTAAAAGGGCGGCATATTGGTGACCGCCCCGGGCGGCAAACGCTCTAGCTACGCCACTGGTTTGTCCTAAAGTATTTTCACTTGTACCCGCCATGTAGCTGGACTGTGACAATTTAAACGCTCCACTGCGTCAATGCAACAACCGTCGGGGCATAGGGGACGTCCATACATGACGTCACGCGCCTAGGGGGGAAGCGTTTTGTGACGCGTGACGAAAAAATGAGGGGGGGGGGTAAAACTCGGCCAAAATCGCGTTACGTCATTTATGGACGGCCCAAAATCAGATCTTTATTCACAATAATGAGTGTTTTGTTATTAATTAAAAGAAAACTTTTGATTTTAATACGGTGCGTGCAGAGACATAAGTCATCATTTTTACATTTACAGAACACTGCAATGTCATAGAAATATATTCACACAAGTTGCTTCACATTCAACAGACGCCCAATCAACTCTAGTCCCTAACACCAGGTCCTCACTGCGCATGTTTACAAAATACCTTAATTCCTAGTTCATTTATCAACACCTTCATATTGTTTGAGCATTGTAATTATTTAATTCTAAAAGCGAACCGTAAAATAATTAACAATTCGTTATAATTAATAAATTAAAATAAATAGATGTTTTAATAGTTTGACGACTTTCGAAAAAGGTATTTCGATTTTTGCCTTGAAATGTCCTTCTTCTCCATCTATTAAAAATGTTCTCTTTTAAATTTCTTTTAAAAAAAGATTAGTTATACTCTTAACGTAATTACTGACACCACAGTTTTTTCTACAACCACCCACCCCTTTCCACCCCAGCTATGACCGACGGAAGCTGGTCTCTTTGGCTGCCCCTCCCATGTGTTGATAAACTACTCCTCCCTTGTACACACGCGTATTTTCCTCGCTTGGAACCCTCGTTACGGCTCCTGTTTGACGAGCAAACCTCTCACGCGCAAGAACAAAGGGGAAAGTACTCGCGTGTCTCTCACCAATAGGATTTTGAACTCATTTAATGAGAATATCGGAATTTCTATCAGAGCCCCTGTTTGCTCAGTTGACAGCAGCGCCGTCGGCGGGCCGGGTGACGGTGTAAATGGTTGGGGGGGTCAAGGTCAGGGTATAATAGTCAATTAGACCGAGAGAGGGTTTCACCCGCCCCTTCTCGTGCTTGCAAACAGGATTCAAGTTTAAGCAAACCAAATATTGTACTGATAAAACTACAGTGAAGAAATTCCGTATCAAATACTTTTCATATGAGCTTGTCTGTTACCTACACACCCCCTACATAAAGACTGATTGATGTTCGCTAAATTCAATGGAAAAGACGTAAACAAGGTAAGGGTTAGCCTGACCGGACGTAACAAAACAGCGAACGTTTCGGCAAAGAGCCTTTATCAACGAACATACAAGACACAAACAAAAACGAAAATAAAAAAAAAAAATAAAAAAAATGAAGGAACTTAGCTGCGGTGAAATCCAAAGTATCAAAAAAAAAGTGCTAAAACAGAGAGCTCAAAGCACGAGCTACGGATTCAGCTCAAATTTTTAACTTTATATTTTGGTAACTTATCGTGTGTTGCACACTTGCTAATTTTGACGGGGGCTGAGCCGTTTGTTTCGCTCTTATTTCGTTCTTAACTTGAAATAACAATATTAATAATTTTGAGAAAATTATAATATAGCGCGACACCCCACCTTGAACCTGGGCTCACGGCGCTTTACATAAAAATTACACAGGTATATTTATAAACGCATACAATTAAAAAGATTATGTCCCATACAATTTAAAACATTATGTCCCATACAATTTAAAACATTATGTCCTACACAATTTAAAGCATTATGTCCCTATCAAACAAAACACTTAATGAGCTGGTGGTACGCAAGAGCTATGTTTATCATTCATAGAAATGTTTGGTTGTTAAAGGCACATGATGGTATTTGATATATGATTGGTAGAGAGAGATCACGTGATGAATGAATCCCAGGATGCAATAGGAGTTGAGAAGTGTGTAAGATGGAGCGAGATGCTCAACTGATTTCATTGATTATTTGTAAATAAGTCCTAGTATTGGATTAAAGTTTATTGTTTTTTAAAAGACCTCTTTGTTTTAATGTGAGCCGGAATGTGTCAGTAATACACGCCTACAAGTGTGAAAGCGGCCCAACAGGACAAATAAGTTACAGTTAATTTGTTAAGTTTATACAGTTGTGTTTTTAATGCCACCTTGAAGGCCTGGGTTATTGGAAATGTGCATTGGTAGAAAAAAGCTGTGTTTTGGGTCACAAAAAGAGAACGACCTCTCGACGAATGTTTTAGTGGGTGTCTCATGGATAGAAAGAATACGTGCCTCATCAGAAGAGCACAGCTGACGAGAGGGTGATTAGACGGTGAGGAAAAAAAAAAAGTTCGGTGTGATAGGAAGGGCGTGAGTCGGACAAGAAGTTGTGGCAGACGACGGACAGTTTTGTAATCAATGCGTGACGGGCAGTTTGTAATCAATGCGTGACGGACAGTTTGTAATCAATGCGTGACGGGCAGTTTGTAATCAATGCGTGACGGACAGTTTGTAATCAATGCGTGACGGACAGTTTGTAATCAATGCGTGACGGGCAGTTTGTAATCAATGCGTGCTGAAACTGTAAGCCAACGAAGTAGCTGTGTGATGCGATCTTGTTATTTCGCATTAAGAACCAGCCTGGCGGCTGAATTCCTATCTTATTTTAGTTTTTGTTGTATTGTTTTAGTGGTCCAATAATCAACAAATATTTTGAAATCAAAGACCAGGTTAAGAAGAAAATTCCTGTGGCAGGTGGAGGTGAACAATTATAGGAACAGTACCAGAAGCGAACAGAAAAAAAAATCGACACTGAAAGCACTATTTAATCTACCTTTAACCGGTTTTCTCAAAGTCCTTGTACAGAGATCACATATAATGAGTTTCCGAGTGAAGGTCAACAAGAAATAACAATATAAAATCCTTGCTCAGACACACGTGGGACATTTCATTTCCTTCATTTTCTTAAAAGACAACAAGTCTTGACTCCGTATTTTTATATCAACTGACCTCAGCCCAACTACTCGCTGACAACCTTCTCACTGACCACCTCCTCACTGACCACCTCCGCATCGACCAACTCCTCATTGACCACCTCCTCACTGACCAATTCATCACTGACCACCCCTCACTAACGACAACCTCAGTGGCCACCTCCTCATCTAGCAACTCCTCATCGACCACCTCCTAACTGACCACCTCATCACTGACCAACTCCAAATCGATCAACTCCTCACTGATTACCTCCTAATCGACCAACTACTCACTGACCACCTCCTCATCGACCAACTTCTCCTTGACCACCGCTTAACTGACTACATCCATCTCGACCAACTCATCACTGAACACCTCCTCATCGACCAACTCATCACTGACTACCCCTCACTAACCACATCCTCAATGGCCACCTCCTCATCGAGCAACTCCTCATTGACCACCGCTTCACTGACTACCGCCTCATCAACCAACTCCTCGCTGATCACCTCCTCATCGACAAACTCCTCATTGACCACCGCTTCACTGACAACCGCTTCACTGACTACCTCCTCATTGACCACCGCTTCACTGACCACCTCCTCACTGACCACCTCCTCATTAACCAACTCATTACTGGCCACCTCCTCACTGACCACCTCCTCACTGACCACCTCCTCATCAACCAACTCATCACTAAACACCTCCTCACTGACCACCTCCTCACTGATCACCTCCTCACTGACCACCTCCTCACTGACAAGCTCCTCATTAACCAACTCATCACTGGCCACCTCATCACTGGCCACCTCCTCACTGACCACCTCCTCATTAACCAACTCATCACTGGCCACCTCCTCACTGACCAACTCCTCACTGACCACCTCATCATCAACCAACTCATCACTGACCACCTCCTCACTGACCACCTCCTCACTGACCACCTCCTCACTGACCACCTCCTCACTGACCACCTCCTCACTGACCACCTCATCAATGACCACCTCCTCACTGACCACCTCCTCATCAACCAACTCATCACTGGCCACCTCCTCACTGACCACCTCCTCATTAACCAACTCATCACTGACTACCCCTCACTAACCACATCCTCAATGGCCACCTCCTCATCGAGCAACTCCTCATTGACCACCGCTTCACTGACTACATCCATCTCGACCAACTCATCACTGACCACCTCCTCATCGACCAACTCATCACTGACTACCCCTCACTAACCACATCCTCAATGGCCACCTCCTCATCGACAAAATCCTCATTGACCACCGCTTCACTGACCACCGCTTCACTGACTACCTCCTCATTGACCACCACTTCACTGACCACCTCCTCACTGACCACCTCCACATAAACCAACTCATCACTGACCACCTCCTCACTGACCACCTCCTCACTGACCACCTCCTCATTAACCAACTCATCACTGGCCACCTCATCACTGGCCACCTCCTCACTGACCACCTCCTCATTAACCAAATCATCACTGGCCACCTCCTCACTGACCACCTCCTCACTGACCACCTCCTCATCAACCAACTCATCACTGACCACCTCCTCACTGACCACCTCCTCACTGACCACCTCATCA
>MUZC01000249.1:1438166-1460174 GCA_002072015.1 Radix auricularia
TCCATCACAACGTCCATCACTATCTACAACTAGTGAGCTACAACTTAAAGACTTTCTACCATTCTTGTTTGAAAAATAAATGGCATCAGGACTCCCTAATTTGTCAATACTCTATACAAATTTACTTGAATCTTCTTGGTAGCAATGATTGAAAATCATCAAAATTATTTGCGCTCAAAAATGAAAAACGAACGCCTGTCTGGATTGGCAATAATTTCAAATGAACATGAGAACTTTGACTTTGAATCAACGATAAATCGTTTAGGTTCACGTAGAAAGGAATTTAAATAAGGCTCAGAGCTCTATAAAAATTCGCATAGACTAAGTTTCTTTCTTAGATAAAAGAAATACTATTGAAATAAATATACGTCACTATTTTGAAAACATATCTGTTTATATTGTTTCTTCTGTTTGTCTTGTTCGATGATTTGGAAAATTTACTAAATTAGTAGGCTAATAATTATTATTTCTAGGGCTGCAGAAATTAATGATTAATTTCTCGAGTAATAATTAAAAATGTTTAAAGATTAAATTACTTTTAACGATTAATTGACACATCACTTGGGACGTGGTGGTCGAGAGGTAGCGCTCTCGACTGTCATACCGATGGTCACGAGTTCGAATCCACACGAAGGCGTGTATTTGTTCTCGGGGCCTGAGGAGTCCCCGAGTCACCCAGCTCCGAATGGGTACCTAACTAGACAATAGTTAGGCGGCTGGGGTAATGCGTGGAACCCCTATAGCCGTGGCCTGTGACCGCTACATCACTTGCCAACAGATCATCTGTCATGGTCTGTGGACGCAATTATCTTCTGCATAGAAGGAGCGTCTGTATATCTAAGATAAGATAAGATAAGACATCAAAAAAAAAGTATATATAAACAATTTTTAAAAATAGCGCCTGATAAATAATGAATTTCCTGAAAATGGCATGTACATTTTGGTTTTAAAATATTGACTGATGGGAATGTTCAAAATGTTGATAAAGTTTGCCTACTTATCAAACCAAATGAAAAGCGTATGAAGCTAATGGTAGTAATGGCGTTTGACTTAGAGACAGAAATGACGACAGCTCTTCTGATGAATTACTGCGTTACAAAATGGAGATGAACGTTCTTGAATCCATTAATCCAGTACAATGGTGAAAAGTTAATGAACACCAATATCTGATAATGTCATTCATTGCAAAGACTGTTTTGAGCATACCAGTTACATCAGTTTCCATGTCAATGATTGTTCAGTTCTGCTGGTTACATTGTCAATTAGACCCGCTCATCACTTGAACCAATTAATGATATTGTCAACACACTTTTGCGTAGTTGGTCAAAAGTTGATATATAAAGAAGACATTCCAGTGTTGTTTAGATTTTTATCAGAACGTTAAATAAGTGTTACTTATGACATCATAAATTAAAAACTTGGCTTTAATCGATATTAACGATTAATTAATCTTTAATTTTTCAAAAGTTAACAATTAAATTTAAATTAATCGTTAACAGCCCTAGTATTTACCCAAAAATCTGTTTTTAGTAAAATTTTCGGCGCCCCCTGAAATTCTCCTCGCCCCCCCACACGCTGACAAAGCTAAATCCGCCACTGGGTATGAAGTGAAGTTTTAGAGGTGGATGAAGTGAACGATTACAGAATGGAATAAAGTGGAAAATTTCAGACATGGGTGAAGTGAACGATTTGAGATGTGTGTGCACAGAGGGATCTGTCAGCCATTATTTACTAATTGATTATAACTTTGTTGTTTGAATAGTTATTTTAAAAAAAGGGTTTGCCGTGTATACGATTGATTTGTAGTTTATTGTTGGTTACTAGCTTACTGACTGATAGATCCTTTATTAATTAATTAGTACATTTTGATTAACTGACTTGTCGAATGAATGTTCATTTGGTTTTATTAATTGGTTTTTAACAATCTAAATATTATTTAACTTCGAGCAACAAAGCCCGTCCAATGACGTTCTGCCGTCGTTTCGGTGGCATGTTGTGCCTCCCCTCCAACAGCCGTCTCGACAGGCCATATATGTGCATCACGTCAAAAATACTATCCATTATAGTTATAATAAATAAACCGTAAAAACAAAGTTTTTGACTAATAGAGCCCAACGCGTGCCGCTCAAAATAAAGTCTTGGAAAAAAAACTGCACCAAAAATAACTCGTTTTGAACGTCCGCGTAAACGTGTTCAATATGTAAATGAGATTTAATTTTTCTTATTGGTTGTAGGAGTCTGTAGGAGGTTGAGGGACCAATCGCTATTGAGAACCGGACAGAACATTGCCTTTTATGAAATGGGATGTATTCGTTAAGAGACTGGTTGTCTTTGCGGACTCTTGTATTGTTCATATTTTACTCACTTCCATAACAAGCCACGCCATTGACTTATAAACGTATTGATCTATATAATCACAGGCGTCACTAGGGTTGGCACCAACGCCCAGAGCGGTAGCTGATGGCGTCACCCCCTAACGAAGTACCCTATAAACCTACTACGAATCGGTCAGTGACAAAAAAAAAAAGGCCGAGGGACGGACACATACAGCCTTTGCCATTTTTGGTTTCATACCTTGTCCTGGTGTCACCCGGTCCGCACCCCACCCCCAACCCCATAGTGACGCCTGTGTCTGTAGTAACCCACCCCAAAAATAAATTAAATAACGGAACCACAAGCTAAAACATTAAAACACATTAAAAAAGAAAAGAAATAACGCACAAGAAGCTGTCAGAGTATTGAAAGATGCTCCCACCCTCCCGCATCACACTCCACGCCCCTGGCATCGCACCGACTTATAGGCAGCAGATTAACCGCACCACCACCACCAACATCTGATCGATGAAGTACCAAGACTGTTTATTATATCCCTCCGCCATTTTCTGCTCAGCGCCCGGATGTACGATAAGAAAACTCTTTTCAAACGATGACACCTCTGTGTCGTCAAAGTATTCCCTCCTGTAATATGGTGAGGCAACTGATGAAATTGCCAAGGGGAGCTAACAGTAAAAAGGCAGAGGGTTGGATATTGGGCTGGGATCTAAGAAACAGGTTAACAAGACGCCATAGCACCGTCTTCTTCTCTTTACTTTTATTGTAGGGTTGTTGTTATTTTATTATTATTTTTTTTCTTTGTACAATGAGGGCACAGAGCTTTCAGAGACTTTATTTTGTATGTAAGAATTTATGTAAAACAGAAAAGAACAACCAGCTCACGGGACCCGGGAAGGTATTTCAATTTCGTTATTATTCTAAAATTGTATTTGCTATATTTAACCTCGCTTCCGGTATGGTTAAAAAAAAAGCACGAACAGGCATGGCCTCTATTTAAGTTGATATTGTTGAACTTTGTTTATTTGTTTCCTCGTAAGTCATTCAATTTCATGTTAACCCCTACTAAATAACGTGAAGAAGGTTTTAAGATTTGACGTGAACAAGGCGAACATACACCTCCTAAGCCTTAACGCCCTAAACCTCACATTCATACGCCCTAAACCTCCAATTTTACGCCCTAAACCTAACATTTTACGCACTAAACTTCCCATTTGATGCCCTAAACCTGATATTTTACGCTCTAACTCTAAACATCCCATTTTACGCCCTAAACCTCCAATTTTACGCCATAAGCTTCCCCCACTTGCGCTTGTCCGATTTTTTAAAAAAAAAACATATAACGGCACGTTCATCAGTCAGCCCCACCACCTACCTCCCCGCTGCACTGTTAAAATTCCCAAAGGGTCAGTGATACAAGAGAGTTGAGCTGGACTGTAGGTTAGACTTTCTCCCCAGATAAACATGTTTACAATGCATGCATCGAGGTGGGAAAACAAAGCTCAGAGAATTTCTTTGGCGAGGCGTACAATATCCGGTCACATCTCTCTTACTTAAACTATGACCCTAACAACACAGGGAGCAACAGCCTCAGGACTCATCAATAGCAACAACCTCATCCAAAGCAACGGCCACATCAACAGCGATAGGCTACAGCAACAGCCTCAGGACCCATCAATAGTACCAGCCTCAGGACCCATCAATAGTACCAGCCTCAGGACCCATCAATAGTACCAGCCTCAGGACCCATTTACAGCAACAGCCTCAGGACCCATCAATAGCAACAACCTCATCCAAAGTAACGACCACATCAACAGCGATAGGCTACAGCAACAGCCTCCAAAACAAGCTCAGCAAATGGCTCATCAACACAAAGAGCCTCAGCAACAGCAACAACTCATGTTCTTGAGTTTAACAATTAATTTCTGCTTACAGTTTCACCGAGAGTTTACGACGGATTTACATTTCACGCCGGTTGTTTGGCGCGATCTGCTGCTCGACTTCTCGTGAATAATTGAATGGACAGTTTCAGATACAAAAATCATCTGGTCGAGAGTTAAATTTTTCTCTTAAAATGTATTACTAAAAGAAGAAAAAAAAGTAGGAACTAGATTGGACAAATACAAAGAAAGTGATAGACACGGTGTATTGGACTTAAATAATTTATTTCTACTGTCACTGATTTTACTTTACTTGTTATACCTTTTTTTTCCCCCAAATGAAGGCACACGCCAATTATAAGTCTGCTCGTGCGCTTTGATTAGCCGCTATTGAATGACTGCCATAAAATATAACATCGGCTCGGATATTCGATACACTTCATTTCATCTGTATCTGAATGGGAGTATCAAAGAGTGGCTTTAATCTAGGCTCCACTTATTTCTCAAGGTATTACAGATATTTCAGAGACTTTGTTTGAATAATCTTATTTCTCTCTTTTCACATTCTTTACCTGTAAAGCGTTTTTTGTACGTATGTTAATGTGCGTTTTTGTGCATAAGCGTTTGTGTGTATGTGCTTTGTGTGTGTGTGCTTGAGTATGGTTGATGTGGGGGGGGGGGGTAGAACTTTGTGTATTCACAATGGTGGAAGGACACGCCTCTGACAAATTAAAAAAAACATAGTCCATGGACACATACACACCTAAGTTTAACGCACACATATTATACACACATAAGTTTAACACACACATATTATACACACATAAGTTTAAGGCACACATATTATACACACATAAGTTTAACGCACACATATTATACACACATAAGTTTAACGCACACATATTATACACACATAAGTTTAACGCACATATATTATACACAAATAAGTTTAACGCACACATATTATACACAAATAAGTTTAACACACATATTATAATGTAGAGAACCTGCGTGTTCTCGTCGTGTTTATTGTCTATCTAATATCACTCTAATATTCTGTACTAGACACACTCTTGGGTTACTTCTTGCTTCAAACATCAAAAACTCTAAGACTGAATGTACAAATAAATTATGTTTAATTCCTTATATTTTGTTACTATCTTTACTCTAACTCTCGCTGTGTGTGTGTCCCTACCTCAGTCCCTATCCCTATTTCAGTCCCTATCCCTATCTCAGTCCCTATCCCTATTTCAGTCCCTATCCCTATCTCTGTCCCTATCCCTATCTCAGTCCCTATCCCTATCTCAGTCCCTATCCCTATCTCAGTCCCTATCCCTATCTCAGTCCCTATCCCTATCTCAGTCCCTATTCCTATCTCAGTCCCTATCACTATCTCAGTCCCTATCCCTAGCTAGTCCCTATCCCTATGTCAGTCCCTATCCCTATCTCAGTCCCTATCCCTATCTCATTCCTTATCCCTATCTCAGTCCCTATCCTTATCTCAGTCCCTATCCCTATCTCAGTCCCTATCCCTATCTCAGTCCCTATCCCTAACTCAGTCCCTATCCCTATCTCTGTCCCTATCCCTATCTCAGTCCCTATGCCTATCTCAGTCCCTATCCTTATCTCAGTCCCTATCCTTATCTCAGTCCCTATCCATATCTCAGTTCCTATCCCTATCTCAGTCCCTATCCCTATCTCAGTCCCTATTCCTATGTCAGTCCTTATTCATATCGCAGTCCCTATTCTTATCTCCGTCTGTCCTTGCGTGTATGTTTCTCTGGTTATCATCAGTGAGTTCCTACTAATACCCGTCAGTCTCCTCCCCCAAATTCCCATTGTCCGAAGTCAACTTTCAATCATTGTACAACCCCTCATAAGAGATGGTGGGGCTGGTTAACGTAACCAATCTCTGGTGAGACCACTACCTCAGGCCAGATGGTCCGTAAGTCTATCTTGTAACAACCCGGGTTCACACCTCGGCCAATCCCTCAACCAAATGTCTGGTTAGTGGTCCATTTCCGTCTATATCAAAGGCCCATGGCGGTTCAGGACCGCGTCAAACCTTTGACTGCCCCGGGATAACATGTCGAGCCTGAACATCAGATTTGGCCTACTGACCCTACTGACATTATAAGGTATCTTGATTTCATCAGAATGAATCTTGATGTCATCAGAATGGACATGACTGTCATCAGAATGAATCTTGGTGTCATCAGAATGAATCTTGAAATCATCAGAATGGATTTTGATGTCAGCAGAATGAATTTTGGTGTCATCTGAATGGATCATGATGTCATGAGAATTGATTTTTATGTCTTTAGAATGAATCTTGATGTCATCAGAATGAATCTTGATGTCTTCAGAATGAATCTTATGTCATCAGAATGAACATGACTTCATCAGAATGAATCTTGATGTCATCATAATGAATATGACTGTCATCAGAATGAATCTTGATGTTATCAGAATGAATCTTGACGTTATCAGAATGAATCTTGATGTCATCAGAATGAATATTGATGTTATCATAATGAATATGACTGTCATCAGAATGAATCTTGATGTTATCAGAAGGAATCTTGATGTTATCAGAATGGATTTTGATGTCATCAAAATGGACCTTGGTGTCATCAGAATGAATCTCGATGTTATCAGAATGAATCTTGATGTTATCAGAATAGACATGACTGTCATCAGAATGAATATTCTCGTCATCAGAATGAATCTTGATGTCATCAGAATGAATCTTGATGTCGTCAGAATGAATCTTGATGTCATCAGAATGAATCTTGATGTCATCAGAATGAATCTTGATGTCATCAGTATGTAAGCATATTTTTATAAATTATTTATACATTTACTTACTTACCAAACTTTTATGGTAGAAAAATCTTGTATTATGTTATCAAAATTTAAATTATTTGTACTACTTTGTTCTATGGATAATATTGCAAGATTTTGAAGACTTAAATCCCTTATTGTGGATCTAATATAATTTTTTTCATCTTTAGCTTAAAGAAGCTTCTTTCACAACTAGATATACTAATAGAAATTCTTTTAAAATATTCTTAGCAAAATTATAATGTTGGATAAAGAATTTCCTATCTATACTGTTGAATATATATTATAATAGATCAATGGGGCATCCCCCCTCCGTTTTTCTAAACTAATGCCTCTTCTTGTAGTGTCGGTACAGCCAGGGTGGTATTAGGCTACTGCAACCTATACGGTCATAGTGGACCCCACTCTTTCATAGGCCCCACCTTATCTTAAGTTTTACTTATTATCCCTATTACTACGTAATCCCTACCCAAACAGGGTCCGAGTAATCCTTTTCGCAATCTAAGCTGCATAGGCACCGCATTAGCTAAGACTGGCCCTCTGTACTGCCATAAAAACTGGATCCTTTCTGTTTCAATATCAAAATGTTCTTTATTAATATAAATATAAAAAAATTATTTGAAGTTCAAATTTTTCATGTAGTAGGCTACATGGTAAGATACACGATTATTTTCTTGCATGACATTGTAACTCACCAGCGCGTTCCTTTATTTTCTTTTATAATTAAATCTATGCATAAAAACATTACTCGATGTACTTCTTGCTCTAAAGACAGAACCACGTCTTCTGAATTTTCCCCACTCATATTTTTCTAATTCTAACTCGGCGTTCAGAAGATTTCTCCAACTCTCTATAACAGCGTTCTGTATTAGCACATATATATCTTTGTTCCATGAAATGGATTTGTATTAATTTAAAGAGTTCAAATAAATTGAGATACCATAGAAAATAAAAAGATTGCATTGAACTGATTAAAATTCCAGCATCTGATCTCGTTTCACTAGTTACTCCAGATGTCATTTTTTCCAAGACGCTTAACATTTTTATTTGTCTTATTCAAAAATATTTATGTTATTGTGGTGTTGTTGTTTTTTTAATGAATAACCGTACTTTAATGAAAACACTCGCTTTATGTGCTACTTTAATGCAATAAAAAAAATTAATTAAAAATATTTAGTAAGCTCACTTACGATAAATTTATGAAAACTGAAAAAGTGTTATAAATTACTACTTGCAAGTTAAACACATTATTTGAAAAACCATGTCATGTAGGTACTTGTTAGCACATCATTCTGCGCATGTTGTTATTCCACGTAAAATCTGTCATGGCGATATTAATAGTACATATTTTGGACTAGCGGTGATGTGTTATTGACTTTTTTTAAAAAAAAATTTTCATTTTTTATAAAAGCACATTTGCAACGTATACCACTTAATTTTCCAAACAAATCGTTACCTTTTTTTTTAGCGATTTTAAATTTTTGAACGGTTTTGCGTTAGTTATGACAACTAGTTTATTATCAAACAAATATTGCATGAACCCGTTCATTAAGACATAAAATTAAGAATATTTTTGTTTCACCTTGGTTTTCTCCCTTCAAAAGAAAAAGGGCGGTTTTAGGAAATGGCTTTACTTTTATAAATGCCCAAAAATGCCGCCCTCTGAGTGAGTGCCGCCCGGGGCGGACCGCCCCTACTTGTTACGCCACTGACTAATATAAACATTATACACACATCTTTTGCATACACAAACATGTTACATACATATATTTTACACACATGTGCTTTAAACACATTATACGCATCAGTTTCACTAACATAATACGGTTTCACTAACACGGTTATTTATCACACAAACATAAATACACCTATAAATTCTGAAAGGACTATGCCATACCGAAATAAACTTAAACGTTTCTCATTCATGTTTCAAACAAATGTATTTGTACGAGTTTCCTTTCAAAATGCTATTAGTTCAAACTTTGTACCTTGCCCTTACATACTTGACATCACCTGATACCTTTTGGCGTCTATTTTCGAATACATGAAATATAATTTTAAAAATATTCAAGATCTCCATCTTTAACTCGTTCTGAATAAAAATTTAACCCCGCGTATTCATGTGGACGGACTCGTTCCAATGTCTTTGTTTTAATTCTTGCGGCTCTACGCCGTTAAGCGCACGTGCTCCGAGAGTTATCTAAACATATACGCAGAGTTGTCCCAAAAATATCTCAGAGTTATCTCGTCCCCTGTTTCGCCCGGATCGATACTTGTATTCCTACCGGCAGCCAATCACTTACATTAGGGGGGAGGCCCGGACCGACGCGTCATCATCAAGTAATTGCACACCGCCCTGCGGGGATTCCCGATGTGAACCGAGCTCCGAGCCCGGATTTGGTGACAAATTATTTCCTTAGTTCACAGAAGCAAAGAACGCGGGGTATGTTATCGTAGGACAAGGGTCAGGGTTCAAACATCTCGAAGGTGGTCGTTCGGACACCGACTACCCGGGAAAGACCCCCGAGGTTTTTTTCAGCTTGACCCCGACCCCTTGGACGTTTACCTTGATACAACATTTCCCATTACTCTACCGAGCTGCAAATTTGCACATAGACTATTGTCAACTAACAATGCAGTTTATCAAAATTTTAGATCGGTCGAATTAATGAATTAATACATTTTTATTTCATCTCTAATTAGCATGTGTAGCCGTCTCCTATGTGTACCTCCACGAAACACCGGCGGATCACCCACACCCTCGATGTCACAGGGGTCTGTCGCGTGGTGCACATTATATTAAGCATAATACGTCTCATTTATAAGGCACTTATAGTAAAAAAGTTTATTTTTTAAAGTTGTTTAAATGATTTTTTTCGGGACCTCGACGACAAGGCGTTGAAGTCAATATAAGGGATTTACAAATATAACGCACTACCCCAGAAAAAACGTTCATACACAAACATCGCTCATACTACTACTTCAACCTCCATACACCACCCACACACTGCTACTTGGCCCTCCATACACAACCCACACACTACTACTTCAACCTCCATACACCACCCACACACTGCTACTTGGCCCTCCATACACCACCCACACACTACTACTTGGCCCTCCATACACAACCCACACACTGCTACTTGGGCCTTCATACACCACCCACACACTACTACTTGGCCCTCCATACACAACCCACACACTACTACTTGGGCCTTCATACACAACCCACACTATTACTTGGCCCTTCATACACCACCCACACACTGCTACTTGGCCCTCCATACACAACCCACACACTACTACTTGGGCCTTCATACACAACCCACACACTACTACTTGGGCCTTCATACACCACCCACACACTACTACTTGGCCCTCCATACACCACCCACACACTACTACTTGGGCCTTCATACACAACCCACACACTACTACTTGGGCCTCCATACACCACCCACACACTACTACTTGGGCCTCCATACACCACCCACACACTGCTACTTGGGCCTTCATACACAGCCCACACACTACTACTTGGCCCTCCATATACAACCCACACACTACTACTTGGGCCTTCATACACAACCCACACACTACTACTTGGCCCTCCATACACCACCCATACACCCCTACTTGGCTTCATTAAATTTCCAACCCTTACATACTGTCTTCAACCCACTGATCCGAGCCGTGGGTTTGAATTTCAAATAAAAATATGCACGAATCAATTAATGATTTTAAATTTATTTATTTTTAGTTTCTTTATTTAAACAGCTATATTTTTTATGAAAAAATTCAGAGAAATGTCCAATGTGTAATGATGAAATTGAGCTTAGAAATAAAATGTAAAAATCTGAAATCATGACACACTTGGATCCACTAGCTTTCTCTGACAGATAGTGAGATATCATTTTTGGGTTCTGTTGTCATTAGCTGATTTAATTAAGGCGTCTGTTTAGGGCTGCAGAAAATAAATTTAAAAACCTTTTTTTAAAACAAATGATATCTTTTTTTTTGGTATGCGATCCTTAAACATTTAAAGATTGTAAATGCATGTGCTCGGGGAAATTAGTATGTTAGCAGAGACTCAACCATAATAGTCATCTTTATTAGTGTGTTAGCAGAGACTCAACAATAATAGTCATCTTTAGCATTAAAACCCATGTAAGGTACTGGTCAGCTCAATATGGAACCCATGTAAGGTGCTGGTCAGCTCAATATGGAACCCATGTGAGGTGCTGGTCAGCTCAATATACAACCCATGTAAGGTGCTGGTCAGCTCAATATACAACCCATGTAAGGTGCTGGTCAGCTCAATATACAACCCATGTAAGACACTGGTCAGCTCAATCTCTTAGTGAATCCATATTGAAATATTCATCTCTTAGTAGACCTATTTAGAATGTTCATATTTTAGTGATTCCATTTTTAACATTTATTTCCTTTTGGAACTATTTAGAATGTTCATATTTTAGTGGACCCACTTGAAATCTTCACCCCTAAGCGAACCCGTTTGAAATGTTCAAATCCCTTATATTTACTTCACCGTTATGTCGCCACCTCTTGGTCCCGTCCGCAGAAAAACTAAATTAAAAATTGACCTAGTTACCTTTATTTTATCGAGCTGACATTTCGCACATAGACTTGTGTCACCTAAAAATGCATTAAATCAAAATTTCAGATTGAACGAATGTACTGTAATTAAATTAATGAATTTTTAGTTTATCTCTATGTAGCTCTGTATAGCATGTGTAGCCGTCTGCTTTAATGCGTAGTATATTGAACACAATCAATACTTATAGTTGTGTCTCGTGTTTAAGGGATTTACACTCAAAAACTTTGTGTTTTCGGGTTGTTTCATTTTTGCTACTCACTGGTAGCTCAGAAACTTACTTCTGGGAATTATTTAGTTTGTTTACTTGATAGCAGCAGAGTTTTGAGGGATCTCGCCAGGACGTGGCTAAAGTCATCTGACATCTGACTCGAGTGTTGAGGGATCTCGCCAGGACGTGGCTAGACTAAAGTCATCTGACAGCTGACTCGAGTGTTGAGGGATCTCGCCAGGACGTGGCTAAGTCATCTGACATCTGACTTGAGTGTTGAAGGATCTCGCTAGGGCATGGCTAAAGTCATCTGACAGCTGACTCGAGTGTTGAGGGATCTCGCCAGGACGTGGCTAGACTAAAGTCATCTGACATTTGACTCGGGTGTTTAGGGACCTTGCCAGGACGTGGCTACACTAAAGTCATCTGACAGCTGACTCGAGTGTTGAGGGATCTCACCAGGGTGTGGATAGACTAAAGTCATCTGACATCTGACTCGAGTGTTGAGGGATCTCATCAGGGTGTGGCTACACTAAAGTCATCTGACATCTGACTCGAGTGTTGGGGGATCTCACCAGGGTGTGGATAGACTAAAGTCATCTGACATCTGACTCGAGTGTTGAGGGATCTCATCAGGGTGTGGATAGACTAAAGTCATCTGACATCTGACTCGGGTGTTTAGGGACCTTGCCAGGACGTGGCTAAAGTCATCTGACATCTGACTCGAGTGTTGAGGGATCTCACCAGGGTGTGGCTACACTAAAGTCATCTGACATCTGACTCGAGTGTTGAGGGATCTCACCAGGGTGTGGCTACACTAAAGTCATCTGACATCTGACTTGAGTGTTGAGGGATCTCGCCAGGACGTGGCTAAGTCATCTGACATCTGACTTGAGTGTTGAAGGATCTCGCTAGGGCGTGGCTAAAGTCATCTGACATCTGACTCGAGTGTTGAGGGATCTCGCCAGGGTGTGGCTAGACTAAAGTCATCTGACATCTGACTCGGGTGTTTAGGGACCTTGCCAGGACGTGGCTAGACTTAAGTCATCTGACAGCTGACTCGAGCGTCGTCACCTGGTTAAAGCCGTCCATCTGCCGTGTCTTGTGAAGGGATGGTTGGGGGGGGGGGCGAGGAGAGACAAGGCTTTGCTGGTGCTGACTAACCAGGAGACTATCATTGAGTTTCATTCAGGACTTTGATGTCAGATTTCCATTTTCTGAGGCTGTTCCTTAAAGTTTGACTTTGAAGAAGAAACTAAAAAGGAAATGGACGAACACGTGAGGGCGGATGAACGTTGTTCATCATCATCAAAGACAAATATGGCTGGAGATCAACCCCGAAGCTGTCTCTCGTTTTAACTGACGAGTTGCCGTAAACGTGTTCATTTTATCACCTCAATTCTTATTCTTTCACAACCTCCCGCAACACCGCACTGCTTCAATAATCTCTGTTCCCGAGTGACGTCATCACTCTTACATAACCAAATCGTAATTCAAACATAATATATTCATCATCTATACTATTAATTAAATAGCCACGTCATTACCATATCCCCTAAACTTCATGGCCCCCTCTTCTGATGGCTAAACCTTTAATTCGACATAAATTTGCAGCATTTCTCTTATATACCTTTAATGAAATGTCTCACATTCCATATTGGTTCGTTACCAATTATTTTCTCATGTTGACAGTGCTGTAAACATTTATGTTTCCCATTAATTGCCACTTTTTTTTTTTTTTTTTTGATGAATTAAAATTCGATTTTCATTGGAATATTTCACTAAAACTATTCCAACATCGCAGCTATCACTGGTACCAGAACTACTCACAAAAACAACAAAAAAGTGTTAAGCTCATGTGACTTGCAGACGTTCAAATGGGTTATCGGCTTAACCTAGAACGTCCTAGAATCTAGAAGTACATCTAAAACAACTCATTTCAACCCTCGCGCTGTGCCCGCGAAAAGAACAATATACGCCTCGGCTCTTTGACGCGTCAGGGGGGGGGGGCAAACTTTAATGAAATGACACCCGCGGTATGTCAAGCGCCCATTAGTGGCCTGTTCCATCTCCTCCCAGCATTGTTCCATTTGACAATATCGTTTTTCAAGTTGAATAAATTTTCCTCGGCTTCCGGTTTGAAAAGATAACTCACCGTGCCTGATCTATAAATCTAAAGATTAACGCCCTTGTTTTGTATCCGTTGGGGAAAAAAAGAAGAGAACTTAAAAAAAAATGTTTTGAAAACAACTTTTTGTTGCTTTATTTTTTTTAATCAATGGAAACCTAAAGAGAAATGTAATGGGCGGGGCATTCAAACGGGAATTATCACAAATGTATTGGTTTTCGTGGATATTTTTGGGGACTTGTTCTTGGCGAGGTCTGATCACGTCATCTGATGGAAGGTGGACACCGTGGAAATGTTCGACGTAATCAAAGTTACTTGACGGACTCTGAGCTTGTCCCTCAGGGTCCTGGTGTCTCTACACTCTAGTTGTGGGCCCCGTTTGAGAGTAGACGGTCAAGTATGATATGATGGTTGAGGTTATAAAATACAAACTACGAACTTTTTTTATTTGACTGGTTTCAACGTGGAGAATTCAGTGTTATGTTTCCCGCGCGGTGTATCAAATCATTGCCATTACGTCATAGCTATACATCTGGGGGGGAAAACAATCTCACCAGTACGCCCAGGGAAGATAACTTTTTGTTTGGAATCAATGAAGAAAGAAAGTTATGTCCCTTTATCTCTAGCGTTTCATTCTTCTGGGAAGGTTCTCCAAGGGGCCATAATCCGGCGGGTGTGCATTGATTGTACATGAAACCCAACAGCTCGGAGCGACGGCGTGGACTTTAAAGTTCTAGTAATTTAGTCGTCCCACGGCGAGGGGAGATAATGTGATGGTGAGGAGGAGATCGGAGTTGTTTCCACGTGGTGGTGGCGGGGGGGGATGACATGCACTGGGCTGTGCCATTGTGACATGTGTCATGACATGCGCTGGGCTGTGCCATTGCGACATGTGTCATGACATGCGCTTGGCTGTGCCATTGGGACATGTGTCATGACATGCACTGGGCTGTGCCATTGTGACATGTGTCATGACATGCGCTGGGCTGTGCCATTGTGACATGTGTCATGACATAAACTGGGCTGTGCCATTGTGACATGTGTCATGACATGCACTGGGCTGTGCCATTGCGACATGTGTCATGACATGCGCTGGGCTGTGCCATTGCGACATGTGTCATGACATGCGCTGGGCTGTGCCATTGCAACATGTGTCATGACATGCACTGGGCTGTGCCATTGTGACATGTGTCATGACATGCACTGGGCTGTGCCATTGTGACATGTGTCATGACATTCACTGAACCGTGCCATTGTGACATGTGTCATGACATATACTACGTTGAAAAACCTCACGTTTTTAAAGGAAAAAAAGGCATCGCTTGGCGTGTTTTCCAAAGTGTTTTAGGTATTACCATTGTTAGATACATGTATCTCTTGCCCGGGTACCCGTAAAAATGTGGCTGCAATGTCCATAACAACGGTGTTCAACCTGCGGCTATTGTGACCCGCGAACAATTGATCAAATTAAACATTACGAAGCACTTGTTTCATGAAAATAATATGTTATTTAAAAATCTTGACATAAATTAATTATAAATGAACACTTTCACTGAGTACATCTCAACACTAAATGTACGTAACATGACACTTAAACGTGTGAACATTTTTTAATTACTTTAAAAAAATTATTATTTCTTTAAAATTTTCTGTTTGGCTCCATCTAATTTTTTGTTTCACTTTTCATTTTCTTTGCCTCACTTCCCCCAACATCTCACAGCTTCTTCTCCACAGAGAGCATCTTTTTCTTCTGTGCTTCACCGGCAGCTATTAAATTCTTTGAAACATATTGCCCCAAAAAATACGCTTTTCCAAAAAATGTCACGAAAATATTCACTAATTAAAGACACCGACACCAAACCAACAACAGAGTAAAGAAAGCAGAACTGTCGATTGCGCGTTGAAGGATGTCACGTGATTTGCAGTGTTGTCTGCTGCGCGGTTTTTTTTTTTTTTTTTAAAACAAATTATTGGAGTGACCTTTCGTATTATTTTTGGATTTTTCGTATTTTGAAGCATTTGTATCTCGACAAACCACTGGATATTGTTCGTTTAAATATTTTCATTGTATTAATAGTAGTACTAACAAAAATAAATAAATAAATTACTTTTTAAATCTGAACCAAAAAAAAAAAAAAGGGTTGAAAATAATTTGTACAAAGGTTACAAAGTTGTCAGTATTTAAAGTGAATAGATTAAACAGTTACAACCGCCGTCTAGCGGGTGAACATTACGTCATTAAAGTTCACTATAGTATGTTATTGGAAGCATACCGTCCGCTACTGAGTGATATAAAGTGCAGGGATGGTGGCCAGGTTGCATTGTATAGATGTCATGGCGGCGAAAACTATGTGGCCGTTTTCAGCGGGTACCATGATAACCGTTCAAAATTTGGATGGGTACCCGGGCAGCTTTTTTTTCAACAATAGTGACAGCCCCAACTTAGACCATTGACGTCACAAGCAAGATGAATGACTCGATTTAAGGCCAAGAGTTGTCGTTAATTTTTCTCTTCACGGCGTATTGTTTGAACTTTCTTCTTCTTCTTCTTCTTCCTTTTTTTAAGTGGCCATTTTCAGCCCTGCCAGGAATGATTTAATAAGGCGATGTTCCGTTTTGGATGAGGATGATGACTTTCTTCAAAAGCACTAACACTATCGTGGCTATTCTAACATGCTTATATATATATATATATATANATATATTAGATTTTTAAAAATCTTAAAATAAATTTTGTATTTGTTTTCACATTTTTTCAAAAATTTTGACGGACTGTTTTCATATCTGTTTTAGAAGGGGCGGTGAAACTGATGTGTCTGACATATTTTAGATATATCTATATCCGTGTTGCTTGTATTCCTTGATAATTAATATTTAATACTACTAAATATCTGCCCCTATGTGCCTGATACAGCAATGACATACGCACATCTTTTTTTGCTGATGCCTTCTTTTTAAAATAACCCTGACAACCTCCGTCGACAAAAAAAACCTACAACCGCCCCGACTCGTTACGAGAAACCTACTAAAGCCCTCCACCCGCCCTCGTCACTCACACCGAGTCCTGTCGTTAAAGCCTCTTATGGTCCTAATCCCTAAGTGATGGCCCGGGTACCAGCTCACTCTCATCCCGACCAGTCTCATAAGCCGAGCCATGATCAAGGCTAACTGTTGTCTACTGTTCCATACGAGCCGTGTGGGGTGGGGGGCAGGGGATTAGGGCAAAATTCGCTAATCTTTATGGTGGTATCGCTCTCCGGCCCATCGTAAAACATCCTCAGTTCAACAGTTACAACTTTAAGGCTATTACTATTAGGAGAAATTTTCTGGGGTATTTATTTCAGCCGGGTGCCGGTATCGCTTTAATAATCCAGAGTTGAGTATTTCGTCTACCTCATTTCATTTCAATACTTAAATAGGTGCTGGCTGACTAGCATGGCGAAATGGACGGGCTAATGTAAATATAGAACAATGCGTTGTTTGAAAATTATCACAGAATTTCACAGATGGACTTGTAGGTTGTAAGATAATTTATGTCGTGGATATAAATGTTAAGGTAGCGTTAGTAAAGTAGCAATTATAAATAAAGCAATTAAATATAATTTAGAAATACAACATAAAGATAACTTTAATGCAACCCTCAGATAGACAAGGATAAAAACACATTTCTTATTCCGTATGCAAAAACAAACACATACGCAGAGGCGTCACTAGGGTTGGTGTCACCCGGGGCGGTAGCTCATGGTGTCACCCGGGGCGGTAGCTCATGGTGTCACCCCCTCATGATTTAACCCATAGAAATCCTCCGAGTTTTCCAGTGCCAATTAACGGGAATATATAGAATTTTACGGTCTGGTGTCACCCCCCTGATGGTGTCACCCGGGGCGGCCCGCCCCCTCCGCACCCTCTAGCGACGCCACTGCACATAGGAATATGCGTTCCTCCCGTCCGGAATTTGGGCGTGGTATGGGTTGCTGGCTGGGTAGCGAAGTCAATAGTGTGCTAGCCTCACAAGCTGAGGGGCGTGGGTTCAAGCCCACGAAAAGCCACTATAAAAATGTTGTGCAATGACTAACGCTTAGAAAGTCCTCCGCTGACCTGGAGAGGGATGGGCGCCGCCAGTGTCTATTAAGCCCGAGAATATTCTGATGGAAACATTAGAATCCTCTACGACCTCGATAAAAAGAGGTTATGGGACTTTAAAAAAAAAAAAAAATGGGTTGCCTAAAGAAAACAGAAAAACTAGGGCTGTTATCGATTAATTTAAATTTAATCGTTAACTTTTGAAAAATTACCGAATCGATAATTTTGATGGAAGCTAAAAATAAAATGTATGTCGTCATGAAACTGAAAATTTCAAGGGAAGTACCAAAAACAGGCAATAGACATATCTTGATTTAAATATAAGTAGTTCCATATAATGTCAATGAATTTAAATTTTGCTAATGTTAATAAAGTAAAAACAATGTTTAAATTTTTAAATCACTTTCCTTATAAAATAGCTTATTTTAAAGTTTACCTTTTAAAAATCTTTTTTTTTTATTTTAAATGGAGAAGTTTGTATGTAAAAAATCAAAATATTATTAATTATTTATTAATAAATCGGTACAGGTACTGAAAGTATGAACCTTCATTTTAATTGCTATTTTATCGATTAAAATAATTTTAATCCATAAAATATTTTACCGATTCATCTAGAAATTAATCGATAATTTTCGCAGCCCTAAGAAAAACCAATACTTAATCAACATTTAAAGCGAAATAAGAATGCAGAACTAGTCACAAACCAAAGATAAGCGTAGCGACGCAATAATCTTCTTCATAGAATGGGCGTTTGTCACATATAAGATAATATAATATGAGATAAGATAAGATAAGATAAGATAATATATGATAAAATAAGTTAAGAAGGTATCATTTAAACAAATAAACAAAAAACAATCAAACTGTTCAGAAAGATCAATAGAGAAACGAAACAAATTGACCACAAAACAACATAAGACCAGGACTTCATTCGACCAACGGTCTAATGGTCCCAAATCATGCCAATAATACATTTTAAAAAGTCAGAAGTCTGAAATTATGCCAATACCACAATTATATATAAATCTAAAACCATGACAATACAACATTTAAATTGCCTATTGACTAGCTGTCTAAAATACCACCAGAATCTCCACTCATTACTCTAGCAATCTAAAATACCACCAGAATCTCCACTCATTAGTCTAGCTGTCTAAAATACCACCAGAATCTCCACTCATTAGTCTAGCTGTCTAAAATACCACCAGAATCTCCACTCATTACTCTAGCTGTCTAAAATCCTACCAAAATATTAACTCGTTAGTCTAAGAATCTAAAATCCCACCAGAATCTCCACTATTCATGCAGCTAAACAAATTGAACGACCATCAGCTTCTAAATCCATGTTGAGAATCTGTCACTGCTATCATCATCAGAATCTGTCACTCTTATCATCCTCAGAATCTGTCACTCCTATCATCCTCAGAATCTGTCACTCCTATCATCCTCAGAATCTGTCACTCCTATCATCCTCAGAATCTGTCACTCCTATCATCTTCAGAATCTGTCACTCCTATCACCCTCAGAATCTGTCACTCATATCATCATCAGAATCTGTCACTCCTATCATCCTCAGAATCTGTCACTCCTATCATCCTCAGAATCTGTCACGCCTATCATCGTCAGAATCTGTCACTGCTATAATTGATGAAAGACTGCGACTGACATGATTTAAGACAATAAAAATACAAAACACGCACGCACACGCATACAAACACACACACAAGCACGGACACACACACAAATTTGAAAAAGATATACTTTTTGCCCACGCGTGATTGGGGGGATGGAGGGGGTGGCTTTCTCCGCTAAATACCGTCTCCTCGTCAGAGATTCCTTTTTGGAGGTTTATTTATTCGGTCTCATTAGAGGGGACCCGCTGCGATGGTTATAAATAAGGTCAGTTCTTTTCTTACGAGAGTTCGTCACGAACAAGTTCATACAAGCCTTTGTGTGCTTAGTAATCCTTCAAAATCATTGTGCTATCAAAAAGGCTTTGTTATGAAAGTAATTTTTTGTTTCTGGTACGAAGACAGCAATAAGACGTACAACTATGTGATTATGGCAGTTTTACATATAGAATCTAGGTTCTACCAAGAAATGTGTAGACAGTGAATTGATAGTTCCTGCTGAAATAAAGCGTCCGTGTTTTAAATACTTGATCAAGTTACATAAACATTGGAGCATCTTTAAAGTCAATCTTTTTTTTTCTTTTTCTCTTTAACAAATTGTGAAAACACTGGATGTTAAAACTACTGATATTGAAATCACCCTATTGATCTATTGATTTTAAAATGTCCACTGAGAGGGAAAAATTCCGATTGTGGATTGTGTTCATGTTAAATTCTTTTTATTGTTTAAATCATCCATAAAATAATTCAAAATCCTGAAATAATTTTCCCATGATATTTTAACAAAATAACTGATAAAAATCCTGACATCGAAATCACCTGATGTTAAAATTCTCTGGAACTCATATCACTTTGTTGAAGGTGTGGAACTCTTTTATGTAAGATGTAAGAAATGTTTTGCTTTTTTTTTTTTTTTAAATACTTAATCATAAAGGCTGTGAGGCTTGGACGCTCACCACAGACCTCCAGAAAAGAATTAGTGCGCTTGAGATGAGATGTTTTCGAAAGGTATTAAACATCTCCTACACGGCGCACATCACGAACGAAGCGGTCCGCGACAAAATAAGTGCTGTCATTGGCCCTTACGAGGACCTTCTCACCTCAATTAAAAAGAGGAAACTACGATGGTACGGACACGTGTCAAGATCTGGAGGTCTCTCAAAGACGATATTGCAAGGCACAGTCCAGGGAAGAAGGAAAAGAGGCAGACCAAGGAAGAGTTGGGAGGACAACATCAAAGAGTGGACCGGCCTTTCATTTAGCGATTCTCAGAAGGCAGCCCAGAACCGTGACACTTGGCATGAAATAGCGCGCAGCTCAAAATGGTGCCCCAATGACCCAGCGTCGGGTTAAGGGATAGTTCAAGTTCAATACTTAATCATTATAAATAATTTACAATGTATGTCCCGTCCGTGACGCTACTAATTTTAGAAAGCAGCACACCAAAAATAATTCTTTTCGAACGTCCGCATAAAATTGTTAATTAGGAAATAAATTAATAAAACAAAAATTAATAAAAATAAATGAAAGTTTTATGTTACATTTTGTTCAAAATAAATAGATTGCAGCTGAAATATATTTATTTTGAAAGCTTCCGTCATTTATGACGGGTGATACACTAGTATATTTGTATTTGTTTAATATATTTCTTCAGTATCCACCATCTACCCAACTAAGAGGTTAGCGAGCCTGAATCCAACAACTTCAAGTTATGCTAAATGTCTCTCGTGAGGTTATGAAATAATGTACTCGCTATTTCAGTTTTCTTTATCATCTTAGACCTCTAATCAGCCCGAGGACATGGCGATCAAATTACCGGCTGACCGTCACGTGACAGCCAAGACTGTCCAATCATGCAATCTTTCGTCACTACTCTTTACTCCGGCAAATGACGATGTTAAGTCACGAAGCAGCTTACTAGGGAGTCATACGGCTCAGCAAGAAAACAAATAAATCATAATGACCGGAAGAGAGCCGCCCTTTCTCTACTTGACCTTCGACCTGATCTTGAACTGCCCTTGAACTGTCATTCAAACGATGATGACGTCTCATTTTATCATTGTTAATCAAAAACGCTCATAAAAAGGGTCGTAAAAATAGTCTGAGGGCCACTCATCTCTGCGGTCAATGGTCGGAGCGGCTGGTCAGCATTACGCTTTATCCTTACTATCTCAGTCAATCGCACGTGGCCTCTTGACCTCTGGTCAGCAGACCGACAATGATATTATTTTATTGGACATATCTGGTTAATATCAAATTCAGTTTAATCCCCCCCCCCCAAC
>MUZC01000249.1:1462128-1478114 GCA_002072015.1 Radix auricularia
GGATATTCGATTCAGAACAAAATGAACACACTTAGCTTGATGGACCATTTTAAAATGTTTTAGGAAATCATCATCAGTCATCAAAATCAATGTTTCCTTAACTAAAGAGTACGCTATTGTTCCGCGTTCGTTATTATAATCGACCCTCTGTATTTCTTTCTGGATATTGTCAAGCTATACCGATGAAATTTCAAACATACGTATGTGTCTCATGTGTGGATGGTTCAAGAACAATCTCTGTAAACAACCATCGGATTATACGTACCGTTATTACTCGTTCTATAGCCCGTTCGTGCATAAGCCGACCCCCCCCCCCACACACACACACTTTTGGAGAAGAAGAGAATTAATAGCGTTTAAGCAGACCCCCAAATCTATAGGTCAGCCTGAACAAAATGGTACTTGAACTTGAACTATACCTTAACCCGACGCTGGGTCGTTGGGGCACCATTTTGAGCTGCGCACTAACTCATGCCAAGTGTCACGGTTCTGAGCTGCCTTCTGGGAATCGCTAAATGAAAGGCCGGTCCACTCTTTGATGTTGTCCTCCCAACTCTTCCTTGGTCTGCCTCTTTTCCTTCTTCCCTGGACTGTGCCTTGCAATATCGTCTTTGAGAGACCTCCAGATCTTGACACGTGTCCGTACCATCGTAGTTTCCTCTTTTTAATTGAGGTGAGAAGGTCCTCGTAAGGGCCAATGACAGCACTTATTTTGTCGCGGACCGCTTNGTTCGTGATGTGCGCCGTGTAGGAGATGTTTAATACCTTTCGAAAACATCTCATCTCAAGCGCACTAATTCTTTTTTGGAGGTCTGCGGTGAGCGTCCAAGCCTCACAACCATAGAGGAAGACTGACATCGCCAGAGAGCGCATTAGTCGAATCTTTGATCTCAGGGAGAGCTTCTTGCTTTGCCAGATGTTTTTCAGTTTGCTTAGTGCTGCAGTTGTTTGGGCCGTTCTGGCAAGAATTTCTGGTTTTGAGCCTTCATCGGATATTACAGCCCCTAGATATTTGAAGGTAGGGACCTCCTCGAGTTTTTGACCGTTTATCCGTATTTCACTTGTGAAATTCTTATTTGCCATGACCTTGGTCTTTTCTGCATTAATTTCCATGCCATAGGCCTTCGACGTCTTCTCTAGCTTTGCAAGGAATTCTTTTAGTTCGTCCTCGCTGCCAGCTAGGCCGTCTATGTCATCGGCGAAGCGTAAGTTAGTTATGATCCTTCCTCCGATGCTGACCGTTCCGACATGGTCTTCGAGCACATCAGTCATAATTCTTTCTAGGAAGAGGTTGAAGAGGATGGGGGAGAGTAAACACCCTTGTCTAACACCAACAGTGGTCTTGAACCAATCTCCCAGCTTGCTGTTGTAGAGTACTGCGCTGGATGCTCTGTTGTATAGGTTCTTGATCACAGTAATGAGGTTGGCGTTAATATTGTACTTGTGCATGGTTGCCCACAGTGCTGCATGCCACACTCTGTCAAACGCCTTTTTGAAGTCTATGAAGACATGAAAGAGGTCCCTCTGGTGTTGCAGATGTTTTTCACAGAGCACTCGCAAGTTGAAGATCTGCTCTGTTGTGCTCCTTCCTGCTCTGAAGCCTGCTTGTTCTTCTGCAATGATCTGCTCTGCTTGTGGTTTTAGTCTGTTTAGTATTACCATGAGCATGACTTTGCTGGGGTGACTGATCAGGCTAATTGTGCGGTAGTTCTGACACAATTGTAGATTACCCTTCTTTGGGAGCGTTATAACCAGCGATTGAGTCCAGGGTGTTGGCCATTCTCCTGTCTGCCAGATCTTGTTGCACATGCTAGTTAGAATGTTTATTACTGGGTCACCTCCTGCTTGAATCAGTTCACCTGGGATGTTGTCTGCTCCAGCCGATTTCCCCTTTTTCAGCTTTCGCACAGCAAGCTCCACCTCATCACGGAGAATGTAATGCATGTCCATGTTAGATGACGTTGGGCAATTGAGCACTGATTCGTCGCCCTTTGAGTCTTCATTGTATAGCTCAGAACAGTATTCGGTCCATCTTTTTATTATTTCTTGTTCTTCTGTAATACATTTCTCAGATTTATCTTGAATTGTTGAGATGCGACCTTGCTTGGTGGATGTCAGATCTTTGACAATCTTGTAAGCCTTTTTTGAGTTGTTTCTCTGTAGATTATCATCGATGTCTGAGCATTGTTGTTCTATCCAGTTTGTTTTTGCTTTATTCATTTCTTTCCTGATCTTTTTGTTGATTGTTCTGTATTTGATTGCTCCTTCTGCAGTATTCTTTACGTTCTTAAGTTTTCTTCTTTCATCGCACATCTCTAGGATATAAGTGGAGACCCATGGTTTTTTTATGGCATGTTTTTTGCCAAGTATATCTTTTGCTGTCTCAATTATTGTGGTATTGAAGGTATCAGTGATTAGATCTATGTCCATATCCTTTTCCGATTCACAAAGTGTGGTCAGTGGAGCAAATTTCCCTCCAATTTTTGCCCTGAACGCCTCTGCGATTACCGGATCTTTCAATTTTTCAAGGTCGAAGCGTAATCGTGTATTGCTTTGTTTTGCTATCCTTTTCAGGTGTAGATGGAAAGTCATCAGCACCAGGTTATGGTCGCTGCCGATATCCGCTCCAGGGAAGCTTCTAGTATTAGCTGCTTTAATGCATGATTTAAATCGTCTTTTGACCAGTATGTAGTCTATTTGGTTACTATGTTCCCCGCCTGGGCTGTGCCAAGTCCATATTCTGGATTTTTTATGGTGACCAATTGTGTTAGCTAGAAGGAGGTTGTTGTATCGTGCAAATTCGAGGAGTCGAAGCCCTCTATCGTTGGTCAGGTCATTGCAAGAGTGTCCGCAAGTATCTGCCCAGTTGGTACATACATCTACTCCAATCTTCGCATTCCAGTCACCTTGGACGACGATAATATCTTTCTTTGGTGTATGATCCATGATGTCCTGTACTTGGTCATAGAAGGCCTCAATTTCACTATCATCATGGCTGGATGTAGGAGCATATGTCTGTATAATTGTGATATTGAAGGGTGTTGCTTTCAGGCGGATGGTGATGATGCGGCTGGAGACAGGACGACAACCAATGACTGAGTTTGTTGTATTTTTATGGATTAGGAATCCAACTCCATGTTCATGTCTGTCCTCCCTGCCGCTGAAGTAGATTTTGTGTCCATCTTCTGTTGCGAGTTCACTAAAGCTTTTCCATCGGGTCTCACATAGTCCGATGACATTCCATTGGTATCGTTCCAGTTCGTGGGCCAGTTCTTTCACTTTTCCTGTCGCATGTAAGGTTCTTACATTCCATGTGCCAATAATTATGTCTCCTCTTCTTTTGAGGTTGTATGGGGGTGTTGGTTGTGGTGCACCAGTAGTATATTTTACGTCCCCATCCTGGTGTGCAATGGTAGACGCGGCCCTTGTTAACCCGGGCGACGGCCGAGCCGGTATGTGTTGCGTTAGTATAATAGTCATATGGTGTGTCTAGGGCAAGAATTGCTTGGCGGCGCCCATCCCTCTCCAAGCTTAACCACAGCCGGTTTCCTCCTTATCGGTGGCCCGCCTTGGTCGTGGACACGTAGCCGTTGAGTTCGCATGTGAACTCGTCCGCCCTGGCCGGTGCTCCAACTAGGAAGTCGTACGCCCAATGGTGCTTTGTCAGCACCACCCCCTCACATGGTACACATTTTTTAAAAAACTAACGGCTAAATCTGTCATTATGATTGTTTACTTTTCTATAGGTTGAAAAACGATAAGATTTGAATAACATAAGCTTCTGGTAGAGCAGTTGCACCTTGTAGAATGTAGACAAGCACCATGGCGATCTACAATAACAACACCAATATTCAATGAACATCCAGAAATCACAAATCACCCGCTCGTAAGACGACACCCAAACCGTTTACCCCAGATTTTGTACAAAAATAAGTCAGCTTTAGAACAAATATATCCGGTACACAAATTACTGATGCCGAATAAACCCATTTACTCTCCCTTATTTCATGGCTGGGGGAGAGTACGTTATCCAACAGGAGTCAACAGGCAGTAACACCATTGGTGATTAGGATATTATAAAGAATGGGACTGAATAAAGGTGATTAGGAAAGTGGGGTCCAATCAGGGAACGTGATGCCAGCGGGCGACAAGGTGTTGATAGAAGTTAGTATCAATGTATTGTTTGTAGACAGAGTATGTGGTGGCATGATATATAAGGTCTGTTGTATGTGGCCTGTTGTATGTGGCCTGTTGTATGTGGTCTGTTGTATGTGGTCTGTTGTATGTGGTCTGTTGTATGTGATCTGTTGTATGTGGTGTGTTGTATGTGGTCTGTTGTATGTGGTCTGTTGTATGTGGTCTGGCTGTATGTGGTGTGTTGTATGTGGTCTGTTGTATGTGGTCTGCTTGCTGTTAGTGGTATGTAGGTTGTATGGTTTAAAACATCAATTAGACTAATTAAAAAGTTACGTTTTAACCTACTGAGAACTCGGAACCTTGTTTCTCCTCGTCAATAATTTGCCATACTGATGTCCCCTTGATTTCTCATTCTTGTCTCCCCTCCCCCCAGCCACTAATCGCCAGCTCCACGTTCAAGTAGAAAAGCCCGAGTAATGCTCAACAATCCCGAGGCTGTATTTCTCCGGCCTCATCTACCGAGCTCCTGGTCGAGGGGAAAGGGAGCCCTTCAAAGGAGAAAAGTCGCTTCTTGATTACTAATTTCCACAATATCATGGACTTACGTGCGCACTAAAAAATAATTTAGCTTTCTTTTTTTTTTTCCTTCTGGTCGTTTATTCTTATTTTATCTGGCTTTGCATGTTAAAGGAAACGAAAAAAAAAAAGATTTAGATATCCTTGTTTTAATATTGTTAGGAATGTTCTTAAATGAAAACAAGTCTGCTCTTATTGAACAATCGATCATTCGCGCAGAGACGTTAGTGAACATTAATAGATAATAGGTTACAGATAGTGATGGAGCCATACAAAGAGAAGCTTCTAAGAGATGACTGTCCAATGACGTTTCACTTTCTCTCTTTTTTCCTAATCAATGCTATTGTCTTTCTCTTTTAATCCTAGAGTCTTATCTTATCTACAACAGATGCTTCTTCTATACATAATATTATTGCACACTACGCTTATACGTGGATTACGTTTAGTCCTGCATTTTATTTAAAGTTTAAATGTTATTAGGGTTTTTCTTTTCGCGATTTGATCAAGCGACTCATTCCGCGACTGAATTCCAGAAGGGAAGAATGAGAATGTGTGTGTGTGTGTGTGCGTGCGTGCGTGCGTGCGTGTGTGTGTGCGCGTGTGTGTGCGTGGGTGCGCGTGGGTGCGCGCATGTGCGTGCGTGTTCGTATGCGTGTGTGTGCTTGTTGTGTGTGTGTGTGTGTATGTGTGTGTTGTGTGTGTGTTTGTTGTGTGTGTGTGTGTGTGTTGTGTGTGTGTGTTTTTGTGTGTGTGTGTGTGTGTGTTGTGTGTGTGTTTGTGTGTGTGTTTGTTGTGTGTGTGTGTTGTGTGTTTGTTGTGTGTTGTGTGTGTGTTGTATGTGTGTTTGTTGTGTGTGTGTGTGTTGTGTGTGTGTTTGTTGTGTGTGTGTGTGTGTTGTGTGTGTGTTTGTTGTGTGTGTGTGTTGTGTGTGAGTTTGTTGTGTGTGTGTGTGTGTTGTGTGTGTGTTTGTTGTGTGTGTGTGTGTGTTTTGTGTGTGTGTTTGTTGTGTGCGTGTGTGTGTGTTGTGTGTGTGTTTGTTGTGTGTGTGTGTGTTGTGTGTGTGTTTGTTGTGTGTGTGAGTGTTTAAAATACACCCAAAAAAGAGCCGTGGGCTTCAGTGGCGTAACTGGGTTTTGGCGCCCCTGACAAATGGATCTTAAGAAATCCAAAAGGTTGAAAAATACTAGATTTGAATGAATTGTAAGAGAGCGGGATGGAAATAATTTTAGAAAGTATATATTAATAACTCAGCCCCCTCTTTTTACGTCTCTTTGTCTCTCTATTTGTATTTTAACTCCATCAGACTGACTACATCTTATTTTTTAAAATCCTTTATATTAACTTGTGGTGTCTGAGCCCGTGCGACCGACCGTGCGAACGTACGTGCTTACTTGCCGAAAAAACTTTGGCTCGATCTTTAACCCACTTTCTCGTAAGCTAGCGAGCTGAAATTTTGCAGGCAGACTCATGCCGATGATAAAAATGATGTGTCAAAATTTTAGATCGATTGAATGGACAGTAATTGAATTATTGAATTTTAAAATTATTTTATTTATCTCTATGTTTCATGTTATTTTTTTAGATATAGTGTTGTGGTGCGTATTATGTTCAACAACCTTTCATGTCGCGCAATAAGGTGCGCATTACATTGGCAATAGTTTTAAAAATATATTTACGAGACATAACTAGAATTTTGTATTTTCGGATTGTTTTGCCCTGCGTATTAAATTGAAAATCCTTATAGTTATGTCTCGAATATAAAGCATTTATAGTGAAAAACTTGGTTTTTTTACGTTTAAAAAAAAAATCTCTTTGTTTCTCTTTCCTTTTCTCTCATCTCACTTTCTGTCTCTTCTCTCTCTCTCTCTATATCGCTCTCTCTTTCTCTCTGTCTTCTCTCGCCATCTGCCTGACACCATTGGAAACGCCCCTCTCCCCGACCCCCACGGCTGGGGATGTACACTACGTTCAGTTTTATTCACAGAGAAAGTACTCTAAAATTGATCAGTGATATATAGAGAAAAAATTAGTGAGTGTTTTTTAATTTTTAAAAATTATTATTTTATTTTTATAATTCCTTATTATTTTGACACCCAATTGCGTTTCCTAGATTGCATCGATATTTCATAAACAAGTTTTTCGCAACCAGATCTTCTTAAATTAAATAATGTTGTAACACCAAAAAACATCTAAAAAAATATGTACAATGGACCTAATCGACAGTTTTGTCATAAATATTTATTGCAAAACATGTGTGAAGAATAGAGTAAATCGAGTTGTTATTGAGCAAAGGGCAATAACCATATTTAATGAATATTTTCCACGTTAGCAACCCTTGACTTATATCTTTGGTTACACTTTACACTTGAAAGTTTAGAGTTAGAGCAATACCCGGCAGCGCAAAGACTCCTAGCAGCCCTAGTAGCCAATAGAAGACTAGAAGCTCTTTTTAGACGTCTATAAATGATGTCACGTGCCTAATAAAAAAGCGGGTGGGACTGGGGAGACGGGGGCTACACATTTGTGACGATGTGTGACGAGAGGAAAGGGGGGGGGGGGGGGGGGGGGTATTAAGATTTGTGACGTCATATCCAAACATGCAACTTTAAATAAAAGTTCCACTTAAATATTTGATTGCTTACAATTTATTACATGGTTTTACTCGTGTTATGATATTAGAATGCAGGCCTACACTAAATAAATACTTAAATGACAAAAAAGTGATTTGAATATGCACATTTTAAAACAGAAATTTTTTTTAAAAACTTTAAAAAAAAACTTGTTGACTCTAGAGTCTAAATCCTTTATGTGCGAGGTATAACTAAAAGAATGTTCATTATAATACGCAGTGCAAGATTTAAAAAAACAAAATTTTTTATTTAAAAAAACACCAAAAAACACGTTTTTGACTCTAAATCTTGTATATACGAGACATAGCTTCTTAAAATGTTCATTATAATACGCAGGGCAAAAACAATTCGAAAATACAAAATTCTAGTTATGTCTCGTAAAACATTTTTAATATAATATATTTTTAAAACTATTGTCAATATAATGCGCACCTTATTGCGCGACATGAAAGTTTGTTGAACATAATACGCACCATGACACTCTAGCTAAAAAATTAACATGATACATAGAGATAATTAAATAATTTTAAAATTTAATAATTCAATTACTCTCCATTCGATCGATCTGAAATTTGGAATCATTAATTTTATCATCGCCATGTGTCTTGCCTGCAAAATTTCAGCTCGCTAGCTTACGAGAAAGTGGATTAAAAATCGATTCAACGTTTTTTCGACAAGCAAGCACGCACGTTCGCACGGTCGGTCGCACGGTCGGTCGCACGGGCTCAGACACCACAAGTTAATATAAAGGATTTTTTAAAAATATATTTTTTTTTTAGTATGGCTCGTAAAACATGGTTAATATAATGCACACTGATCGGGAATATAATTTGAACCAAGTATCTTCAATAAGCATTTTATTGCTCGATAGGAAAGGGTTTTTTAAAATATACTACGCACCACGACACTCTAGCACAAAAATTAACATGTTACATAGACATAAATAAAGCTTATATAAAAATTCATTCATTTAATTACAGTACATTCGACTGATCTGAAATTTTGATTCATTATTTTTATAATCGGCATGAGTCTGCCTGCAAAATTTCAACGCACCAGAATCAAAGTTTTGAGACGTAATATTGGAGCTGTGAGGGGTGGGGGGTGGCTATTTTTTGTGTGAATACATGTGACAAAAGGAGAGGAGGTGAAAAATTTGCCAAAAATAGTATAGTATAGATAAGATTAAATATTTTAAAATTGTGGAACGCAATTTTTACAAAAATTTTGAATTTATTAATTATGATTTAATGCAAGATTCGTGTAAATTTGTGATTAACGCATTAAGTTTATTATTATATTTTTTTTATTTCTTACAAAAAATATTCGATATTAAATTATTGTACTATTTTTGCTATACTTAAGCTATTTTGGTAACAGTGTCTTTGTTTTATTTTTATTTTTAAAATTATTTTTAAAAAATACAAATTACCGTTGATTGTTGGTGTAACTGAAGCTGGTGTAGTTACCGTGCCGTGCCGAATTAGTAGTAGTAGTAGTAGTAGTAGTAGTAGTAGTAGTAGTAGTAGTAGTAGTAGTAGTAGTAGTAGTAGTAGTAGTAGTAGTAGTAGGCCTACCGAATATTTTAACGCAGGGGTCTCAAACTTAATTTGTCTGGGAGCCACATGAGTCAGAGTCTGGGTCATGCTGGGCCGCATCAAGTTAATACAAAAAAGGACAACTGTTCAGTCTCACCCAACTTTATTCATTATTATTTATTAAAGACAAACATTGGCTTAACTGGTAGTACTCTTGATGCCTTTGCTATGCCTACTGCTCCTTGCTGGAAGAGACTTGGCTGCCTTTCCTCTTGCACAGCTAAAGCACATTTGGCTTAAGGTCGGAAGCAGTCGAGGCCCTCAGTATAGCTTGAAGATGATCATCAGTGAGTTTCGACCTGCACTTGGATTTAATGCAGTTCATCCATGCTGGAAAACAGCTTTTCACACATGTATGTGCTCCCAAAAGGCACATAGTCTGGCTGAACATTCTTTAAAATTCAGGGAAGGTTGGGGACACTTATCTCAAAAAATTGTACAAGCTTGTCTGCTTTTCACTTCCCCACCCTGAACTTAGCTTTCAGATGAGAGCTGCACTGCATGCAGATGAGTTCTTTCTGCAACTCAGGAGGGCATCTTGGACATCGAAAGAGAAGGGGTCAGCTAACATTTTAAAAGTTGTTTTAAGATTCTTTAAATCTGAAAATCGGTGATCAAATTCTTCCTGTAGCTTTTCAATCGCATCAATATATTCATCATCATCGAATGGCATGTCCACATTCACGAGTGCCTTGTATGCTGGGAAATGACAGAGGTTTTTCTGAGAGAGCTCGGCTTTCCAATAAATACGTTTCGTGGAAAATGCTCTCATATTTTCATAGACAGCACAGAAAAGCTGCTCCAGCCCTTATAACTTCTCGTTCAGTACATTAAGCACATGTGTGATTTCAACAAAAAAAGTTAAGTCCATAAGCCATTTGGGACCACTTATCACAGGAACAGCGATCCCATCGTTATCATTAAAAGCTTTCACTTCTGATCTCAACTCAACAAAACCTCTTTAAGCAGGTTCCCATGCTTAGCCAACGCACCTCAATAAGGTAGAGCCCATCCTCATATGCTGAATATATTTTCTCACAAAAAGCCGAAATTACCTGTGCTTTAAGCCCCTGGATCTTATACGGTTGATGTAACTCAAAATGACAGACATCACATTGTCAAATGTGAGGCATTTGCTGCACAGGACATGATGATGGATAATACAATGCAGAGTGATAGCCTCCTCCACACCCTCTTCTTTTTTTTCTTTTTTTTTCTGTGATCAAGTGCAACCAGTCCATTTTTTCTCCCTTTCATCTATCATTGAAGATGTTCCGTTTATTGTTATTTCAACAATATTCTGCAAAGGAAAACCATCATCAACAATGTCATCACACAGCTGCCGGAATATGTCCTGAGCGGTGGTCTGACCATGCATTAGTATCACTGTGAGCAACTCCTCTATCACTTCAAAACTCTCTTCAATAACATGGATACAGATTTCCATTTGTGCAGTGTCAGTTATGTATGTGCTCTCATCAAGAGCGAGTGAGTACGCACTGAAATATTTAGCCTTATCTTGCAGTTGATTGAATATGTTTCTATATGAGCTATTTAAATATGACTCTCCATTTTTGCAAAATATATTAAATTTGACAGTCTATTATGAGAAAAATCTAAACCAACATTATTTGTTAGGTTTTAAAACCTTCTAAAAATAAATAGCTATTCTATGGGAGTGTTAACGATAGTATAAAAAAGCTACTTAAAAAATTGGATCAGCACTGCAAACGAAACAACCCAAAATCGGCGACGCTCAGTGACTGTAAGTGTCTACCGATAGAGGCGACGCGTGGTGACTCCAAGTGAGAAACGGTTAGATAAAACAATCTAATCAATAAAACTTTTTCTACAGAAAAATTTTAAGGCCAAAGAAAAATATTCCAACTACAGTTCTAAAATATCTAATTTTAATTTTATTTTGAATAATTTTTTTCGTTATCTCCACGGCGGGCCGCAATTGCACTAAACTTTGATATCAAGTGAGGGCCATAAAATATCACCCAGCGGGCCGCAATTGCCCCACGGGCCGCGTGTTTGAGACCCCTGTTTTAACGGGAACTTCCGATAATTACTGTCTTAAAAAATCTTTATTGGATAACGCTTATTCTTTCAGCCATTTGTTAAAAAAAAATAGATTCATAAGTAAGGAATATCAAAGAATATTTTTTTAAAATATAAATATATTATAACAATTAATTATTGAATTTGGATTTTTTTCTTCTCTTTTTATAGACACACGATTATTTCCTTTAAATTTTAAAAGATCATCCAGTCCAATATTTTTTTATAATTAACCTTGACCCCATCTTATAAACAGGATAAGCATGTTGTAAAATCCTTTTTAGTCAATACAAATCATAATAAATGTATTGTTTTTATTTACTTTACTCATTAGTCTTATTACTGGTAAATTTTTAGATTTCAATTACAAAATATTACTGATTCTATTGAGTCAATACTAGTGCTAGGAAAATGAAAGAGACATGAGAGAATACTACAAACAAAAATTCAAGATCAAGAAGAACTAAGTCAAGTCATAATCATAAGTCTAAGACTAAGACTAAGAAAAAGATTACTAAGAATCGAGAACTAAGACTGGTAAGAGTCAAGAGTACTCACAGTCACTGTTTCACACTAGTTGCAATTTTAGTGTAGTTATCAGTAGTAGTAATAGGTATACCCGGTTATGCTATTAACTATTACTATTAGTATTAGTACTATTAATTTTACTAACTAATTACTCAAATTACTGAGTACTGTTTTATTATTAGTTTAGTATTATTAGTATTAGGCAAGCGTTGGCTGTGTGGATAAGGTACCGTTATTCCCACAGCTGTGTGAATAATCTAAGCGTTATTCCCATAGCTGTGTGAATATTATTAGCGTTATTCACACAGCCAAAAATGTGATAGTTATACTGACTTTAAATTAAAAGCTTACTAATCTATAGGTCGTTTGGCTAATAGCTATTGATATTGAATCGTAAATAGGCTTTTTATATAGCCTACAGCCTAAATATGAACATCATTAATCATTATAATAATAATGTCGATTATAATAGTTATATTTTTAATTAAAAATTAATTTTACTTGTCTTAGTGTTGTTAACCTTTAGAGTTTAGACAAAAAATATTCCAATTTATTACACGTATGTAGTTATTAAGTTTAAGTTGTCGTCCATAAATGACATCACGCAATTTTTGTTGATTTTTCAAGTTTCAACCAGTCGTCAAAACGTTTTGCACCTCCCCCATCCCCAATTAACGGAGTTTTTTTTTCTATTTGAAACTGAGCATATTTCAAGTTTAGTACCTTTTTTGTCATGTAATTATGTATTTAGTAAGTCTGCACTCTAATAACATAACACTCCGAATCCGAATCCATGTAAAACATCAATATACAAATATATTGCTGGAAACAAGAGTTCTATAAATTCTAAAAGGATTTTCACAAATGGAAGGTTTTAGGGTTTGGGTTAGGTATAAGTATAGCAAGTATAACTTTAGAATTTATGGACAATTGAAATTTTTAGGGTTTGGGTTAGTTATAGGCTATACTATAACTTGAACTATCCCTTAACCCGACGCTGGGTCGTTGGGGCACCATTTTGAGCTGCGCACTAACTCATGCCAAGTGTCACGGTTCTGAGCTGCCTTCTGGGAATCGCTAAATACTATAGCTATAGAATTTTAATTTTAGCTTTTTTTGAGGACATGCCATAACAGCAAAGCTGGCCGCCGGTAATGATCGTGACGTCGCAGTCGAGATTCTGCATTTTTACCCTAATTTAATACTAACTTACTTACATTGATCATTGACTTTGACATTATGATAAATGAATTTTACTATTTTTCCCTTGCCTTATTACTTATTATGATATATATAATAAAATATTATATAATAATATATATTATATGATTTTGTGTTATAACATTTTATGTGGATGTGGTGACATTTTGAGTTATTGATAATAATCATAATAACATTCATAATGGACACATATTTTTAAAAAAATCTAATAATAATAATTACAACTATGATACTATTTATAGAAAGGATCAAATGTCAAATGAATTAAATGGCTGTTTTACTGTGTTCAATGAAAAAGCAAAAGATATTGCCCAAAAGTTAAAATTTATTATTATTGTCATTATTTGAACAAAATGCCTACGCCTACAATTCTAGCAACCAGAGTGACAGACTGTGGGGTATCTATTTCTGCCCAGTCAGCTATCAAAGTCACATGACTACTGAGCCGGCTTGCCACAATAAAAGATGCCATTTATTTATTGGTTAGGCATATAAATTCACTTGCTCCATGGCTCAGTCCGTTAGAGCACCTGCCTGGTAAATGGGATGTTGAGGTTTTCAATCCCATTGAAACTGCATCCAGATAAGGAGTTTTGTTTTTAAAAAATCAAAAGTTGAAAGAAAAAAAAACATAGCATGAGATCTTAAATAAATAAGTTATCTGATTACATGACCTCATGTCACAGGAACAATAGGCTTCCCCCCCCTTCTACTTGTCCGATTACCTGGCAGATATCTGAAATTCTATTAAATTAATTTGGTTACACAATGTATAACAACTGCCTTGTTTGAATGTATGTTTTGTCAAGGAAACTTTTGACTTAGTCATAAGTATAAGTACTTCATTCCTGTCACCAAAGTTTTGCGGCTTATGCTGCACTCTTGCTCATAGATAGTGCAAAGAACAGACACTAACAGCAGCTAGACGAAATGAAAACACAAGTGAACGTCAGGGGGGGGGGGGCAACCTTTGACAAATTGTTGGTCTCAAGACATGTGCACTGCAGTTGATGCATGTCCCCCACTCCCACCCAGCTCCACCATCACTTGCCAACCATAAACTATGATTGGTCGACCCTAGCAAGAGTCATTTGTCTTGCTGATTTGCACACATCTTGTGCTTGTCCTGCTGAATTATATATATAGATGTTACTGTTAGATATATTAATGTTTTATATTAAAATTAATATAATTCAATATGCCTTGTCAACTAGTTATAAATAACTGAGTACTTTCTTCCCATTATTCTTGATCATTATTTGAAAGTATTGATTATTCTGCTATCTGGTGCCATGTGTTCACTGAAATGGTTTGGAATGTTTCTGTGAAGAGAATATTTCAATGGTCATATGGACTTGAGACTTCTGGCTGCATATATACTGGTAGAATTGGCTCAACTTACACATGGAAAGAAAGCAATCACTTTTTTCACAGATCCAGATGCACAATAAAGCATCTTAATTTGCCAGTGAATATACTGTTCAATTGAACTCTTTTAACACAAAATCTTTATTGTTTTTTTTTATTGCAAGTTTTTTTAATGTTGCATATAGAAAATCTTTAATATTATTGACAAGTACAATTTAAATACATAATAGATATTTGATAAGAGGATAACAGTCTTTTTAGGTTTAGAAAAGTAAGCTCTTTAAAGGTCCTGCTTCCTACTTTACTATGATAAGTTTTGGGAAAGTTTAAAAATATTTCTTTTCCTGTCATTTTTTCAATCCAGGTATAAAGTGAAAATTACAGATATCACCACTGTAAAATGGCAAATACTTTAGCAAATGAAGCTCATCAGAGAAGTGTAAGTATGTGAAAATGAAATTTTTGAATAAAAGGAGGCTTTAGAATTTAGAAAGAATCATCACATATATTTTATCCTTTTATTATTTTTTTTTTCAGTTAAAAAAAGACTACTTCTGCTTTTTTTTTTTTTATTGAACTCTTAATACTTTTATGCCATAAAATGTAAAATAAAACTGACAAAAATATTAAATATTTAATTTACATGATATGATGATTACTATTTTTACTATTAACCAGTTAGAAATCAGTATGCAAATATTTCAACTGCTCTAGGAACATTCTCATACTCATCCTGTGTCATTGTTTTTTTCCCCTTTGTTTTATTTTACATAATTATTTTATATCATATATGATATAGTATGTTTTAAGAATTCAAATATTATTTTATTTCTCATGTAAGTATTTATTCATGAATTTTATGTTTATTGTACTGATGTAGGTATTAGCCTAATCTTTTACTGTCATGTTAGTTTAAAAATAAAGCTCAATTTTATAGTTGTCATTGCACATTTTTTTGGTGTATTTTATTTTAAATAAAGCTTTATCGCATTCTATACCATATGACTCATGTGTAACACATAATTTAAGTAGAATCATGAAAATCTTTGGGTAGACCTATATATGATTTAGGCTTGATTGGAGGGTGATTCTAGTGGTCTGAAGTTGGTGGTTCAATGTTGAGGAGGCATGCTTGTGGTATGTGGTGTAGGAAATTAATAAGTCTATGGAAGTAGGAATGCTCAGAATTAAATCAAATCACAAAATTATGAGCTAAAATAGCCATAACAATCATTGCATAACTATTCTTATTGTCTTGTTTTCTTAAAGAATAATCATGTTAGTTTCTACATTAGGAATGATTCAAGTTGACATTGTTTTTATCATTTTCAGTTAAGAGATTTTCTCACCCTCTACAACACAATAACAGAATACTGTTTTAGTAAATGTGTATCAAATTTTAACAAGTTGACATTGTTTTTATCATTTTCAGTTAAGAGATTTTCTCACCCTCTACAACACAATAACAGAATACTGTTTTAGTAAATGTGTATCAAATTTTAACGAACGAAGTCCATCTGTGAATGAGGTAAGTTTACATTTAAATTTATTTAAAATTAAAATTTAAATTTAATAGCGTGTAAAACTAATTGGGAACTTTAATGATGAATTTGTTAGGAATTAAATGTTAATTAGGTTCTTACACTACAATATTTTTAAAAAGATATTAATGTGGTGGTTGAGCGGTAGCGGGCTCAGCTTTCTCATCGAGACTGCAAAGAGCCTCAGTGCTGGCAATGTTCCTGAGTTACTCAGCTTCGAATGGGTACCTGACATCAGTTGGGGAAAGTTAAGGCAGCTGGGCTTGTTGCTAGCCACACAAAATGTATACATCTCTTGCTTGTGGCCTGGGCTAAATAAAACC
>MUZC01000249.1:1478149-1493149 GCA_002072015.1 Radix auricularia
CCCCCCCCCCCCCCCCCCATAGATCATTATGGTCTGAATAAGGGACTTTACTTTAAATGGTGTTAGGGGTGCCACATTATTCCTCTTAAATACTGTTTATTTTTTCCATTTCATTTTATAACATAAATTTTGACCTTACAAATTTTAGAAAACAAAAGAAACAAATGTATGTACAGTTTTAATTGCAAATACATTATTGTATTGTTCCCCTCCCCCACATAGAGTTTATGTGTTGAAACATGCACAGACAACTACGTCCAGTACAACCAGAGGTTTATGTTCAACTTTGTGGACCATCAAGAGAGAAGAAAGAGGGACCTTGAAAGTGCAGCTCTTGAGGCAGCCAATAAAGAAGCCGCTGTTGCTCAAGAAGCACAATCCACACCATTGTCTACAGCACAGGAACAAGGTATACAGCAGGCGACCCAATTATTAGAGTCCCTGAGTTCAACTCCCTCACATCCAGAGTTTAGTGTTGAGACACAGACAGGAGCTGGTGACCAGCCACACCCGGAATCACAGTTTTCTCTGGAGTCACCCAGAAGTTCAGCCAGTAGTGACACATAATGTCATATCAATGTAATTATAATTATACACATTATTTTATTTCATTGTGATTGAAGCCTAGACTTTCACAAAGTTTTAAAAATAAAAACATTGTTTCTTATTACATTGTTTCACGTTACTTTACTAATAAGGAAATTCATCTAAAAATACAACATTAATATGACAGATATTAGATATTTCTTTCTCCCAATGTGGTATGCTTGGAATATTTATAATTTAATCATATTCTAATAAATTAATGGTCTTTATTTAATTATAATTTTATTAGTATTAGTATTTTATAATACATAATGGATTAGAATATGATATTAATAAATGAAAGTATCCTTTATAAATGAAAATGTTTTTAATTTCTTCATAAAGTAGCCAAAATTTTATCGGAAACATTTTTACTCTAATATTTTTTTTTTAATGAATCCAATATCAGTTTGTATTTAATTTGTGTCTGTAAATGTTTATTTTTCTTGAGATCTTGCTTGTTTTTCTTGAGGTCTTGCTTGTTTGAATTAAGCACTAGTGAGGAATTCAACTCTTCCCTATGGTTTAAATTGTCACTAATTAAAAAGTACAGATGTCATAAGCCTAACTAAATGTATCCACATTTTTTGCTTCTCATCTTAGTCTTAATATAGAGTAGTATTAGTACCAGTTGATTATTTTGTCTCTATCAAAATCAAACTCTTACGGACAAGTAACTAAAATTTAAAGTTTTGTGTGCAATAGGGTTCATAAATAAATATCAATGCTCTATAATTTAAGAACAAAATGGTTTAAAATTTCCTTTTAACATTAAATACTTTTTTATGATTTATAAATACAAGTCTTTTTCTGATATTGATGAATCAACTGAAGCAGTGGAACTAATGAGAAGGAAGCATTATTGTTTGCTGTGGCCCTCATCGTTTCCTCATTGTCTTAAGTTAGCATGTTTTAACTCTTAATGCGCCATAAGGTTTTTGGAAAACTTCCGCCTCAGTACCAATATAAGAATTTCCCGAATGGCGATCAACCGGTTATGAAATTTTAAAAATCGCGTAAAATCCATTTATATTATTATCGTCATACTGACGTCATCTTTTAGAATAAGAATGGTTATTTTATGTATCTGAAAGACTGTTTTGAGTTTAAAACTATTTTTACCTGTTATAGTTTAGTACTCTTATTTTAGTAACAAAATATAGGGAAATCGCATCTTCGAAAAAAAACACGTAAAAACTTCAAAAAAACTTCGCGAATTGAGCGATAACACTAGCGAGGTAAACAGCTGCCATTTCCAGAAGTCGAAAACATTGTTTTTCACGTACTGAAGAGTTTTAATTTTCTGTAATTTCATTTCTAAAGAGAGTTCTATCGAGTCACGCTTTACCGCTCTTTGGTAAAAAAGTTAAACCACGGATTACTGCGCTTTGGCACATTAAGAGTTAAAGAATTCACCTCACTTTTCAGACACACACAAAAAAAAGATCAAATAAGTATCACATAGTGTTGTCTATATACATAACTTTTATTTAGTCACAGTCAAACACAATGGGACAAGAAGTCAATCATTTTTGTGTCAACACTTTTAGTTTTTAATTTCAATAACAAAGATATATGTATATATTATTTGCATTATATAGAGTTGTGAGCATTAGATATTTAAAACTAGAAACTTTTTTTTCCTCAAGTCCAATTTGTATCCCAGACATTTAACATGAAATGTTTATCTAATTAATAGGGTAGAAAGGTGAGCAACTCTTATTGCTTGAAGGCTAAATGTAACTCTGCTATTTTTAACTGTCAAGAAAGATTATACTGAAGTCATAGGCACGTTCTCAACGTTTTAATAGATGTCATTTCCTTGTTTTGAAAAGCTTACTACTAATACTACTGTGGTGTAAAGTTGGGCGATCTAAAAGATACTGAAGATATAAGCACACAAAAAACGTCTATTTCATCTCTGGTTAGTTTCATAAAATCAGATGTTAAATATTTTTTTAAAGTTGACATAGGCTTTTTCTTAGCATTTCAAAATGTTGAACTTAAATATAAAGAGCACATGTTCCTCTAAGATTGCTGGTGCCCCATAAGTTCAGTGTTTACTACACTCCTCAAATTGAAAAAATGATAGCATACAAAATTAATATTGTAATTATATAACATACTATCAGTTTAGGCATTTAACAAACACATCTTAAAATAATCTGGCTGCATCCTAAGTTAATTCCTTTAAAAATAAATTATGTATATTTTATAAAAAATGTTATTGTTGGGCAATATTTCTGTCCATTCTCCTGCCATGCTCATCATTTTTGTATGCAAAACAAATAATGTTTAAAAACGAGAATAACGAATAAAGGCATCACATCAAAATAAATAAATCTAAAAATCACAACCGCACACTCTCTGTTATCACATCAGGAACTGGTTTAGTTTTCCGTTTGACTGAAAGGCGCCTCAGAACATTGCCTCTGCGAATTTCATTGACGAGGTTGTCCACAATTCGTGCATCACCTGTCCCAGCCACACCTGGCAGAAGCCTTGCACCTGGAGGTAGAGCTACAGGCTCCTTATGGGCACCTGTAAGACAATAACAGGCTAATTGTCTAGTAACTATTAAAACTAAGAAATATTTAATTACAAGAAATATCAGGCAGGCAGTGAGCAATTTAGATCAGTCTAAATGTTATGGTAAAGATCAAGCTAAATATTATGGTTAAGAAGTAGATTTTCCATGACTGAGAACTGAAATTAAATTCTCATTATCCGAAATGCTACAACTTTACAGTATTTACGATTTGATAGCTGATGAAAGATAATTAATTATGATTGTTGCTATTTTGTAACAGCACAAGTTTGTTGTTTTTTCCCAGTTGCCACCTTTGGTCAATGAGTTATATTTACTGGGATTACAACTGCTTTAATTTTAAGAAATAAATTGAAAGATAACTTAACTTTGCTCAAAACAAAAGATAAAGAAAATATTTTTTAGGAAGTACCACAGCTCTTAGTGGGGGGAAAATGTTAAGGACACAAATTTAGTTTTATTTTATGCCTTTTGATAAACTTACTTTTTCTCTTCTCTAACAATTCCTCATGGGCTTTCTTTCTCATTTCAGCTTTTAGTTTTATGCCTTTTGATAAACTTACTTTTTCTCTTCTCTAACAATTCCTCATGGGCTTTTTTTCTCATTTCAGCTTTTAGTTTTATGCCTTTTGATAAACTTACTTTTTCTCTTCTCTAACAATTCCTCATGGGCTTTCTTTCTCATTTCAGCTTTTTCTGCTTGTTGTCGCCAGGACTCCAATTCCTTTCAGACAAAAAAAAGAACTTTAATTAGTGGGGGGAAAAAACAGAAAATCCCTTTAAAAAATGTGAAGGTTTCAAGTGAGAGTTCATACATAAAAATAATAAATGTTGATGTCAATGTTACAGAATAGGTCACGAATAATCTTCTGTATTGAAAGAGCGTCTGTAATACAAAAGATAAAAATGGATTGTTTAATAATTTTTTTTAATATTGTGACAGGCTGTTATCCAAGACACAAATTAAAATAAATAATAAATCTTAATAATTTTTTTTAAAATCCTTCATATTTTAGAGAGTCATTTACAGGGAAATATAAACATATCAAATAAAGCCATTTTTTAAACCACCATCAGTAGCAGTAATGTATAATATCATAAAGCCAGTTTACAAAATGAGGGGTAGGACTGCAATCAGGCTTATAAAAAATTAAATGGAAAAGACGTAAACAAGGTAAGGGTTAGCCTGACGGGACGTAACAAAACAGCAAAGAGCCTTTTTCAAAGAACATACAATACACAAATAAAACGAATATAAAAATAAAAAATTAAATTAAGAAACTTATTTTGTTTAGTGACCTGGAGCAGGTGGGATGTTACCTCAAACCAGAGGCGTCACTAGGGTTGGTGTCACCCGGGGCGGCCCGCACCCCCCTAGCGACGCCACTGCCTCAAACTGAAAACTTTGTGCTGATCTAGCACACAAAATTGTTTTGAAATAACTTTTTAAAAAAGCACTTTCTCAAAATAATTAGGTGTCACTTAAGACTAAGATTAAATAATCATTCCTAATGATCTGTTCCTAAGGTCTCACAAGTCAGGGTAAAGTTTACTGTTTATAATTAGAGACAATAGTAAATTGAAAATAAAGTTAATGAATATTTTCCTCTCGCAGACAAAATAAATGATGTCAGCTGGACACCAAATAAATATTTCTAACATATCTTCTTGTCTCATACATTACAAACGCTCCTTCTAAACAGAAGATAATTCTGTCCTATGCTTATCCATGGTCTATGTCTAGACTAGAATTTCTATTGGTCCCTGGGGTTATAAAAGAAAGTACATGTCTAGAGATAATAAAGAAATGATGTCGTATGGGTCTGAAAGAAATGATGTCGTAAGGGTCTGAAAGAAATGATGTCGTATGGGTCTGAAAGAAATGATGTCGTATGGGTCTGAAAGAAATGATGTCGTATGGGTCTGAAAGAAATGATGTCGCATGGGTCTGAAAGAAATGATGTCGCATGGGTCTGAAAGAAATGATGTCGTATGGGTCTGAAAGAAATGATGTCGTATGGGTCTGAAAGAAATGATGTCGTATGGGTCTGAAAGAAATGTCTGCTGCTGGATGTTGAACTAAAATGTGGCGGACAATTACCTGCTGGCATGCCTTGACTCTTTCACAAAATTCCCTGAATGCACCAAGAAACTCCTCAAGATTAAATGAGTTTTCATTCTCACAGTAATGCTGGGCAAGCTTCGTGGTTTGCTTTGAAAGTCTGTCTAAGGTTTCATCTATGTCTGATAGGTCACCATCAGCTTCCTATGTAATACATGTACCAGAATGTTATGTAAGACAAAACTGAAAAGTATTGTCATCTGTTATTTTTAGGCATGAAGTTTTTAAGACAAAAAATCTATTTTGTATTTAAAATATAAAAAAATTTAATTAGGAATGTTATTGCTTAGAGTTAAAGAAAAAAAACCCTAAATGACTAAATGTGTTTATTTGAAAACAAACCTCCAAAAATTCTCCAAACTGGGCCTTGATTTCCTCATCGGGGTTGGCTTTCATCTGCGACTGAAGCTTTTTAACAGTTTGTTTGATTTGGCTAAATTCTGATTTCACATTCTCTAATGAAAACCTAAAATAAAATATTTTAACATTTCTTTCAGTTTTATAGGATTATAATGAAATTTTTCAAATCTCTGGAGGCAAATGGTGTTAGTAATAAAAACATAAACAAAAAAACTATGTAATATTGTTATATTTACATCAATGTTAAAATGTATTTTTTAACATACCTGGAAGCTTTTTGTAGATCTTCTAGTAGTTCATCTACAAAATCTAATGAATCCTTATCTTTCATCTCAGCTTCTTCCACCAAGACATGCAACAGGGATAACTTGGGGTCATTGGATTTTGTGAGAATAAGTTTGTTCAGGGAGGTCATCCTGAAGCCAACTGCATCACCAGCATTGCTTCCCTTTAGGTGGTTTAAGTCAAATAATTTTTAAAATAGAATAATGACAGGGGTTTAAAATAACATGCATTCATTAAAAATGAACTACAACAAATTTCAAATCTATTAATTTATAACAACAAAAGTTATGTGACATCCTTATGCCACAAGAAATAAAATGTTGTGAAAAAAATTATATAATTTCAGTGAGATTAAACTTTTTAAAGACTTTCAACCATAGTTCCCTCGAAATTTCTGTTGCTTTATGAGCAAAAATATAAACCCACGTGAACATTATACTATACATTTTTCTATACAAAATTTTGCATTCCACATACACTCAAAACACATCTTTATCAAAATTTGCTGCATGGTGTCTGTCAGATAGCTGGGCGACCTGACGATTATAGGTAACATTGCTCTCAACTTTCAATTCTACACAATTTAGAATAAGTACATGAGAATTGGGCAAGAATTTTATGATTTAAAAAAAATACAATTTATAAACTAATTACCACCAACTAATCCTTGCCTAAAAAAACCTGACATGTATATTGCTTACATAACTAGCAGACAAACTGATGGGTTTAATTAAAAGAGCCCGATTTTAATGATGCTTACCTTATTGATAAAATTTCCAGCATGAAGCACCAAACGCAAGAATTTTTTTATTGCCTTGTTGTCATACAAGCGTCTGCATACTGTTGTAAGTAAGATTAGGTTGGACCGAACACTGGAAAGCTGACTTTGGAAGTCGGACTTGAAAAATGAAATTTGAAAAGCAATACTTAAATTTTTTATTCTTCCACATCATATATGATTAGCAAACAGATTTTTAAAAACAAATTTATTTAAAATATAATTATTTCTTTTTTGCAGCCAGTTAACACACAATTGACACATAAACAATGATTAACATACTTTTAGCAACATTAATTCAAGTCGCAGTTTGTAACATGGAATTGACATCAACTGCAAAAAAAATTTCTCAGCATTTCCAAGCTTTTCAGGATCACCATCAAAATTCTGAATCAATTCAACCTGTAATAATAAAGGTAAAATAAAATTTTAAAAAGTAAATATAATTAGAATAAAATTTCAAGTAAGAGAGAAATTACTCGTTAAGGGAGATAAACAATTACATTTTAAAAATATTTCTTTGAATTAAGACATCCATTTTCAATTATTTATAATAATTAATAAGGGGCCGTCCATAAAGTACACCATGCTGTTTTGGACCATTTTTTACTCCCCATCCTCTTGTCAAGAATCTCAGACCCCTTCCCCTAAAGTAAGTCACACTTTTGAACAAAAATAATTTTTTTTATTAACAAAATAATTAAAATTTAATATAAAACACCATGACATCACACATGGCTGGGCACTCCCAGGCCCCCACCCCATCACAAACTGTCACACTTTCTTAGATCCCTGCCCCCCTCTACCCTTAATGATTTTAACTGATGAATTTGTTAATATATTTTTAGACTCTGCTCTGTTACATCAATATTTTTAATTGAGCTTTAATACTTTTAATAATAGTACTAATTAAACTCTTTGAAAGTTAATTTAACTTTTTAACCAGAGCTGATGAAGGCTGAGCTTTTATGGCATGGTTGAATAATACATTTATTTATTATAGGTCCTGAAAGGGTAGAGACCAAAAGGGCAGCAGAGCCTGCAGGTAAAATTCAAGGATGGTGCCCTTGGCAACACAGCCTGACAAGTTGTAACAGAGAAATGTCCCATAAAAAATTTTTAATAAATCAAATTTTTTTAGGGTTACTGAAGATAAAAACTGTTTTAAAATTATTTTTAATAAAGATGCCAACATCTACATGACTTGGATTGGATTTCTAAAGGCAGAGACATTTAGATAAATTTAGAGAACACTTCTCTTTTTCAATTTGTATTTTCTCCATTGAAACCCAACTAAGAAAGTCTTTGGCAGAAGGCACAAGTGATGCTCACTGTGAGCCATTGATTGGAGTGGAGAATAAAAAGAAACAATAAGAAATGGAAGAGTTTAAAAATATTTGTGAGCTCTTGCAAATAGTTAAACACAAACCTCATCTGCCTGTGGCAAGATCTTTATAAGTCCTTTAAGTTTCTCTACACCAATGCTACGGGCTTCACCTTTCCTAATGAGGTCAACAATAGCTGCATTATTTTTCCGAAATTGTTTGAGGTAGATGTTAACATTCATGCTCCGTTTGGGGTCCAGCAAACTAATCTGTGGGGGGGAAAAAACAACAATTTCTTACATGGTGTACTAATTATGTCATATAATGAAGACCCTTTTTTATACCACTACTACTATTTTGTCTTCCCTTTTAAAACATAATGGCACATACAGATTATAAATTTAGCATTTTAATTCCTAATCAGTTGCTACCTTGGATCCAGGTACTTTAAAAATAAGATATAATAATATATATATATTATATTGGACTTAAAGAATAAATTTGTATACATAAGAAATATTTAATTTTGTGAACATACTTTTGCGTCTTGGCCTTATTTAAAAAGTTAATTTATATCATCCCTCAACATAGTCTCCAAATAAAATTTTTGACTAACAAAAGTTAAATAAACTTATATTTTTGTGATGATTAAATAAACTTATTTTTTAGTGATGATTAAATAAACTTATATTTTTGTGATGATTAAATAAACTTATATTTTGCAGTTTTAGAGCTGCTGGGCATCACTCTGCTTAATTAACTTAAAATCAATAGATAGAAAGCCAAAGAGAGTAATTTTTTTTAAAGCATTAAAAAAAATTTCCGTAAGTTATTTAGCAAATAACTAAGTTTAACTTGTAGAATTTATTCTCTTATTAGTGGATAAATTCAATTTTTTAAATACATTTAATAGTTAATATCACACTATTAATAAGGTGTATTTTAAGCGAAAATTTTAAGTAATATTTGTTATTTATGTTATTAAAATGTCTTAATATATTAAATAGTTAACGTCTTCATTAAACATTGATTAATTTGTGTAAGTTATTAAAATTACAATTGATATATTTTTCCACAGCAAAGTAAATAGTGTTACTTCTTTCAAAGGTTTTAATGCAAGGAAAAATAACCAAAAATTGATTTATAAAAAAAGATATATTGAAATTGTGTGATTAATGAAACAAGAAAGAGAAACATATTTAAATAATTGTAAAATTTTTAAAATGTGAAATCCTTGCAAATTTAATTGTTCTAGCTAGAAATTTCTCAATTTGCTTGTAGCTTTGATAAATTGTTTAAAAATTGTTCAGCGTGTGACATGATAAATTGACTGAGTTGACTTTTAACTCCATCATTTCTAACAAGCACATCATTATTTTTAAAATAAGCTTTGTAAAATAAAAACAGAAATGGTTACCTGACGGCGAATGCTTCCAACTAATTCAGACTTTTAAAACAAAACAAAATCATAGGAAAAATAATAATTCTCTTAATTTTAGTATGTCACAAAGTTTAATAACTGCTTCATTGAAAATAAGTGCATTAAAGGAGCCTTACATTATTTTGGTAGATTTACACTGTTCTTACAAATTTCAGCTTGTATTTGATTTTATTGAGTTTTTACAATAACAAATAGTATTTTTGTAACTGCCCCCATTTCTAAAACCTTAAAGTTAATAAAATTGTCATAGTAACAAAAACAGCAGGATAGCTGTTAAATACACGGGAGAGGAAAATTCTCAGGAAAATATAAGGACCAACAAAGAATGAAAACAGGTTGGGAATTTTAATCATCCATGAATTGTACCCTCTATACATGGATCCCACGACAATAGCAGAAATAAAAAAAAGAGCAGACTGCGCTGGGCAGGACACCTAGAAAGAATGTCAAATGACAAAGGAGCAGATAGGGTGCACCCACATAACCCCAGAGGAAAACTGATCAAGGTAAGACCTAGGCTTAGATGGTTGGATGATGTAGAGAAAGATCTACAACTGGGCATTGAATTTTGGAGAAGAAAGGCGATGATATGGACTGAGTAGAGGGAGGTGCTGAGGCAGAGCTAAATCCATACATGGGCTGTAGCACCACATGGATGGAGAGATGGATAAAGTTTTGTTAGGGACTCTTGACCTTATTTTATTACTTTTTATTTGACCATAAAAAAATAATCTGTAAGCCACAAATGTAAGGCTTGCTGACATATTGGGAATGATTTTCTACATATACACACAAAAAATCCTTCAAATTACACTAATTTGTATCATTAACATTAATTTTTTTTTTTTACTTTCTAAATTATAACATTGATTGATCTCAATTTATTATTATTTACCTCTGATGCTGACGAATGAACTCTCAACACCTTATCTTCAACTTTTGGCTCCTCTTTCACAACTTTGGCTGAAAAGAGTTCTTCCAGTTTGTTGTACTCAACTTTGATTGCATCGCCCATTTTACTGACATCTTCCCATATGCTGTTTTCTGTTTCAGGAGATAAAATCAAAAACACATTGTCCCATACAATTACGTTATCTCATCTTTTGCATGAACTCATCCATTACACATATGAGTTACCCAACACAACACACTCCTTTCAGCTTTAAAACATTTTTTTCTATTTAACAACATATATTGTTGAATAGACCAAGATTCTTTAAATACAAAACTATTTAACAACATATATTGTTGAATAGAACAAGATTCTTTAAATACAAAACTATTTAACAACATATATTGTTGAATAGACCAAGATTCTTTAAATACAAAACTATTTAACAACATATATTGTTAAATAGACCAAGATTCTTTAAATACAAAACTATTTAACAACATATATTGTTGAATAAACCAATATTCTTTAAATACAAAACTATTTAACAACATATATTGTTGAATAAACCAAGATTCTTTAAATTACTTATTAAACAAAACTATGAACTAAGTCTTTAAATCTTAAATGTGCAAACTTTGTTTTTTAAATAAGATATAAACTTATTTGATGAGATTACTACAGATATTGGAGAGAAATGTGAAGCTAATAAGATACAACTTTGAGTCTAGAGACTTGTTTAATAAGATATAACTTTGAGTCTAGAGACTTGTTTAATAAGATACAACTTTGAGTCTAGAGACTTGTTTAATAAGATACAACTTTGAGTCTAGAGACTTGTTTAATAAGATATAACTTTGAGTCTAGAGACTTGTTTAATAAGATATAACTTTGAGTCTAGAGACTTAACTAATAAGATATAACTAGAGACTTGACTAATAAGATATAACTAGAGACTTGACTAATAAGATATAACTAGAGACTTGACTAATAAGATATAACTAGAGACTTGACTAATAAGATATAACTAGAGACTTGACTAATAAGATATAACTAGAGACTTGACTTATAAGATATAACTAGAGACTCGACTAATAAGATATAACTAGAGACTTGACTAATAAGATATAACTAGAGACTTGACTAATAAGATATAACGATATAACTAGAGACTTGACTAATAAGATATAACTAGAGACTTGACTAATAAGATATAACTAGAGACTTGACTAATAAGATATAACTTTGAGTCTAGAGACTTGACTTACTTCTAACTTGTACTGCTGGCACTTTGTTCCATGTGAAATGTTTCATCTTACAACTGGGATCTGGTGTTTTTATTGGGTCAACACCTGGGATTGGTGACAGAGAAGGAACAGGGCTTCCTGGTACACCTGGGCCACCACCAGGTGGTGGCGGAGGTGGAACTAAGGATGGTGTTCCTGGTGGAGGTGGGGGAGGGGGTGGAGCGAAGCCAGGGCCCAGACCGAAGGATGGTGGCGGTGGGGGTGCCATGGGGGCTGGTGGCGGTGGGGGTGCCATGGGTGGTGGAGGAGGAGGCGGTGGAGGCGGCAGTGATGGTTCACTTGAGTCTGAACTTTCTTGTTTTTTGCTGCCCAGGAGCACAGATCTTCTTTGTAACCTAGCCCCTGAACCCTCAGCTGGGGCTCCACTTTCCTGTCAAGTTAACAATCAAACTCAAACTTGAGCAATCAAAATCATTAAACTAAATAGTGACTTTAATTTTTACACAACGGATAAGTTTGTTTTTAATTTGTGGACTTATGTATACACAATTACCTCGAAAGATTAAAATCCCAAAGTTAATAATGTCAATCCAGCAATTTTGAATTTCAAAATTACAAATGCTTTGATTCTTTTAGGTAACATTACACAAAATGATCTAGTAGAGTATTTAAAAAAAATTAAAACTGGCAATTGTTAAATTCCTATTTATTTTTTTAAAACATATTTTTACATAAAGTAGAGATTTAAAAAAAAAGGAAATGTGAATAAAATAAGCCATTCATTATTTTCATAGAGGTTTTTGATCCTTTTGTATTATGGAAACATGCAAGTGAATTGAACCCACCATAGTCTGCACTCCCACATCAACATGTCTTCTCTGTGCCTTGGCATCTTCCATCAACTTATCAGCCTTCACAGTACCTTCCACCGCTTGCTGCGTCAGCTTCTCAATGAGTATCCATGTGCTCTCACTGTAAGATTACGCATTCAAAAAATCATCAAATGAGATGTGGCTCAAGCCAAGAGTGTAACTGGTTAGTATAACCTTCTAAATATCTCTGGTTAGTGTAACCTTTGAACTATCTCTTGTTAGTGTAACCTTCCAACTATCTCTGGTAACCTTCTAACTATTTCAATCTTCAGTTCAAATCTTAGAATTTGATCCTCAAAACTTGATCAAATGTTTGTACATATTATTTTATTGAATTTATGAAAATTGGATATCACTTTATTTTTCAAGTGAACCTGTATAATTGTTTCTAGACAAAAATGTTTGGAATTTTTAATTTGTTTATTTACATATGATTGCGATAATAAGATGAGGCATAAACTAAAGAAATATGAACTTTTAATACTTAATGTTACAAGAATATATTCAATTTTTTTTTTTAAGCTGAAATGAAATTTCATGCAACTAAAATTAAAACATTCTTCAAAAATTTTGTATATTTAATGCAAGATTCTCAAAACAGTCTCAAGAGCAACTTAATGAAGTAGCATGTCTCAGTCAAAAATAACTTCAAGCTTCAATAGCTGTGAATGACGCTAGAAAGGAAGAGTAAATTCTTACTTCAATAGGTGTAAGTCATGAATGATGCTAGAAAGGAAGAGTAAATTCTTACTTCAATAGGTGTAAGTCATGAATGACGCTAGAGAGGAAGAGTAAATTCTTACTTCAATAGGTGTAAGTCATAAATGATGCTGGAAAGGAAGAGTAAATTCTTACTTCAATAGGTGTAAGTCATGAATGACGCTAGAGAGGAAGAGTAAATTCTTACTTCAATAGGTGTAAGTCATAAATGATGCTGGAAAGCAAACATAACACTTACCAGTGAGGACTGTTGACATCGATTTGATACAAGTTATACAGAATTGAAAGCAGGGAAAGGCCAAGAGTTGTATCATTGACCTGTTGACATAATACCAAACTGAGAACAGCTTTCTGTGCAACGTGTAGTTTAGATCCAAACAGTGGCATAATTTACTCATTTTAATTCTATTGAATGTTAAGAGAAAATCTGGTATTATAACTTCTATTTTACATAATTTTTAATTGAAAAGTATTAAGATGACATTTAATTTTTGATGAATGGATGAAATAAATTAAACATAAATTTATAAATAAAAACCTTAGCAATTCATAAAGAATCTTTGGGTAAAAAAAAAAAGTATGCAAAATAGAATAAAATGTTACAACACTTCTCTTTCAACAAAAATGTAAAACCCATTGAGAATATAGTGATTTAAAATACATGTTTGATTTGTTTACTACTTACGTATTACAATGTCAGAGAGCGAAGTACATAATGTAAACCATCTTATAAAGGGAGGTAATATTTCTTAGAAAATGTTTTGCATTTCATTTTTATTTCCCTTAATAAATTTATCAACGATCTTGACAAGCAATTTTAAAGTGGGTACCTCGAAGTATTGGAAATGCCGTATACTTCAAAGTGGTTGTCTCCCTTACTCTTGATACCAATGTTATGGCTTAAATAAAACAACCAGCTTTGGCTACTGATGGCTCTGGTAGTGTGGCCCATGTTATTTTATGGCGACTAGTTATTTAACTTGACGAACCATTGTATCGGCCGTTGTGAGAATCTTCTTTCGGCTACAGTTTAAGTTGCACCTTCATAAACAGTGAATATTTCTTGTAAATGTATTCAATATTTGTGACAGCCCTCACCTTATTTCCCATTACGGAATTATCATTTGTCCGAAATCTGGAATTCACCGCCAGCAGAGCAATCGACTACACTTGTACCATTCAGAGGCGTCACTAGGGTTGGTGTCACCCGGGGTGGTACTTTATGGTGTCACCCTTACACGACTAAATTTATAGAACTCCTCCGAGTTTTTTCCATTGCCAAATAACGGGAACATACAGAAATTTACATTTTGGTGTCACCCCCCCCCCCGGTAAAGTGTCACCGGGGCGGACCGCCCCCATCGCACATCCACTAGTGACGCCACTGGTACCATTTACACCTACAAGACTACAAAGCCCACGGCTCGCAGTAAACTAACACCAAAAAAAATCGCCGTGCTCGTCTCAACTGTGGGTCAGACCAACCTTGTTGTAAATGCCCTTGAACAACTCAAAGTGGTTGTTGATGTCGATGGACTCCTTGGTGGACTCTACCATAGCATCCGTGTCCGCAGAGAGTTCCTCCTCAAACACGTCCAGCTGGACTTGCAGGTCGCCATCTTTCTCCTCCCGCAGGCAGTTGATGACGTCAAGGATGTTTAGAGCTGCCCGACATAAACTGGCATGAAATTGGGAATAAAGGGGATAGTATCGTGTGGGGGTGAAGGTGACTTGGGGGGGGGGTGGGTGAGGTCGGTCACTGGTGGTTTTAAATGCGTTTAATACTAATACAACCACTGAATCAAAAATAATGTTGTCTGTAATC
>MUZC01000249.1:1495649-1503612 GCA_002072015.1 Radix auricularia
TGTTTTGCCATATGAGTTTAGCAGCGAGGATGGTTATGGTGGCCACTTTGATGACAAAATGACAGACATGGGGTTTGCTCGCCATAACAATCTCCGTACTTAATAGTTTCACATTTTATCTGTTTTTATTTTAGAGAGGCGGCCACTCCCCCCAAAATGACGCCATCCGCTTTGTTACAGGAAGTGAATTTTTAATTTTATTTTGTTTTTGAGATTTTTACACATGTTCTAACATGTTTGCGTCATCAGAATGAATTGTTCGTTCAAAAAACAGGTATTCCCACTTTCTTTTTCTTTCTAGCCCCAATTTTCTACTAGATATGTTGCCCCCTCCATTCAGGCATCTCTGGTGCCCGGTATTTTAGCATCTCTGTTGCCCCATTGTTCTAGCGTCACTGTTTACCCATTATTCTAGCGTCACTGTTGCCCCATTTTTCTAGCATCTCTGTTGCCCCGTTTTTCTAGCATATCTGCCGCCCCATTATTCTACGATCTTATTATCCCTGTTAAGCCGCTGGCCTACGCTTTTCTGATACTTAGTTAGAGGTAAACACTTTTATTTTAACAACCAACTGCCTCTAAACATTTTAATTATTTGCTGGCAAAATTTGGTCTCGGGCACACACACAAAAGTAAATAAATAAATAAATAGATTTAAAAAATTAAAAAATAATAAAATAAATAATAATTAAAACTAAATAAATAATGTAACTTCGTGAAATAAATAAAATTGTGTCAAACCTCTTATATTTATATACAAACTTGGATCTTCTCATTAATGAATTTAGAACGAATCTCAAAAGTTGGCATTGGAAGACTCATGTTTTAAATTCTTAAAGTTGTATGCTTTATGTCGCTATATATCGCTATTTATTATTTAAGAAAAAAATATACTTCAGGGAGAAGAGGGGGTTACCACCAATAACACAAACAATAACAATAAAAATAAATTAAGTTTTTTTTTTTTAAAAAAACGACCAAAAGTCATGGCCAAAGATAATCGTAATGGAGTAAATGTTGTTGCGTATTTTGTTGGCTTAATACTAATTCTAAAATAAGTTAGGAGGGGAGGGTGGGGTGGAAATATTCGAGTGGGACGACAGACATATAGCAGTGAAGTGACTGTGACATGTTCATAAAATATAAAATAGTCAATTGAAAAAGATTAAAGATCATGAAACTTTATTAAAAATAAAACATTTAAACGTACGGCTTTTTTCCAGCTACCCATCTGCCACAGCTACGCCATTGGGTTTAAGAGGGATTAGGATAGGTAACGCGTGAATACATAGTTTGAATAAATATGATAACCATTAAAAATACAACAAAGAACTTAAAACTAATTAACTAAACAATTACGGTAATCACGATTACATTCATTCGCATATATCACAACATCTTTTCTGACTCATTCCCCTTCCTATCTTACTGAACTTTTGTCGGTCTCTAATCCACTCGTCAGCTACGATCTTCTGCAGACAAAAGCATTCTCTCTGTGTTCCTAAGACACGCATTAGAACATTTGCGTTCAGCCGATCAATAGAAATCTCTATCATAACACATTCGCAGAATTTAAACAACCAAGTCCTTCAAGACTGCACTTAAGACACAATCTTTTCAGATTAAATTTATTTTAAGAAGAAATGAAACATTATTTCTTTTAATGATTAACTTAACTATGTGTAATGTACAGCAATTTATGTGGTTGTTTTGATATGAATGTTTATTTAATATTTATTTGTATGTTTTTATCTTCATGTAAAGCTCCGTGAGCCCAGTTTCTTACTTGGATACAGCACTATCTAAATTACGAATTTAATAAAATAATTATTATTTAATTTTAAACTCATGAGTGAAGCACACAAATCAACATCTACTTTACTCACTAAATGAGAAAGTAATCAAAGGTGGTTGCACTACTAAGCTGACCAGTGTGACGTGTATTTCTTATCATTTGTCGTGAACTTTTCCTTATTTTTGTTACATCCTGACAGTGATGGTTCTAAGATACTTAAATATAATCTAAAAGGCAAAAAGTGAATGCATTTCAGAGCCTCCACCTGCCCCCGCAAACACTCCCACCCCACAGCATATTTGTGTAGTAAGCCACCGATGGCAAAATAATAAAATAATCTCGTATCCTTCAATCCCTCCCACTTTTCAAAGGCGCATTCGGACCTAGTTTACTGACCTAATAAAAAATTTACATACGGCATTCTGACCTAGTTTACTGACCTAATAAAAAATTTACATACGGCATTCTGACCTAGTTTACTGACCTAAGAACAAACTTACATACGGCATTCTGACCTAGTTTACTGACCTAATAAAAAATTTACATACGGCATTCTGACCTAGTTTACTGACCTAAGAACAAACTTACATACGGCATTCTGACCTAGTTTACTGACCTAAGAACAAACTTACATACGGCATTCTGACCTAGTTTACTGACCTAATAGCAAACTTACATACATCATTCTGACCTAGTTTACTGACCTAAGAACAAACTTACATACGGCATTCTGACCTAGTTTACTGACCTAAGAGCAAAGTTACATATGGCATTCTGACCTAGTTTACTGACCTAAGAACAAATTTACATACGGCATTCTGACCTAGTTTACTGACCTAAGAACAAATTTACATACAGCATTCATACCTAGTTTACTGACCTAAGAACAAACTTACATACATCATTCTGACCTAGTTTACTGACCTAAGAACAAACTTACATACAGCATTCTGACCTAGTTTAATGACCTAAGAACAAACTTACATACAGCATTCTGACCTAGTTTACTGACCTAAGAGCAAAGTTACATATGGCATTCTTACCTAGTTTACTGACCTAAGAACAAATTTACATACAGCATTCTGACCTAGTTTACTGACCTAAGAACAAATTTACATATGGCATTCTGACCTAGTTTACTGACCTAAGAACAAATTTACATACGGCATTCTGACCTAGTTTACTGACCTAAGAACAAACTTACATACGGCATTCTGACCTAGTTTACTGACCTAAGAACAAACTCACATACTGCATTCTGACCTAGTTTACTGACCTAAGAACAACCTTACATACGGCATTCTGACCTAGTTTACTGACCTAAGAACAAACTTACATACATCATTCTGACCTAGTTTACTGACCTAAGAGCAAAGTTACATATGGCATTCTTACCTAGTTTACTGACCTAAGAGCAAACTTACATACATCATTCTGACTTAGTTTACTGACCTAAGAGCAAACTTACATACATCATTCTGACTTAGATTACTGACCTAAGAGCAAACTTACATACATCATTCTGACTTAGTTTACTGACCTAAGAACAAACTTACATACATCATTCTGACCTAGTTTACTGACCTAAGAACAAACTTACATACATCATTCTGACCTAGTTTACTGACCTAAGAGCAAAGTTACATACGGCATTCTGACCTAGTTTACTGACCTAAGAACAAATTTACATATGGCATTCTGACCTAGTTTACTGACCTAAGAACAAACTTACGGCATTCTGACCTAGTTTACTGACCTAAGAGCAAAGTTACATATGGCATTCTTACCTAGTTTACTGATCTAAGAACAAACTTACATACGACATTCTGACCTAGTTTACTGACCTAAGAACAAACTTACATACGGCATTCTGACCTAGTTTAATGACCTAAGAACAAAGTTACATATGGCATTCTGACTTAGTTTACTGACCTAAGAACAAACTTACATACGGCATTCTGACCTAGTTTACTGACCTACGAATTAACTGACATTCAGACCTGGTTTACTGACCTACGAACTCATTCCTGATTCGGACCCTGTCCCTAAGGTTCTCGCTAGCCACAATGATGGAGTTGATGAGCGCCATGACAGTCGTCTTGTAAGTGGTCAGGTCTGAGTTCCTCAGGTCTGTGATGAGAAGACTGAAGCGGTATCTCTGCTTCCTCCATGCCTGTTGGTCAGATGAAAACAAAGTGATCACTTTTGTCAACAAAGGTGTATGTGAGGAAGAAACTATTATCTAAAGTTTATCAGATAAGACCAGAAAAAAATTCACGAATAGGAAACAACGATTCACGAATACGTCTAAGGATTTGGTATTTGATTTGATGAAATTAAATTGTACGATTCAAGGAAGTGACATTAAAAGGACTAATAGTTGATATCTGGCCCAATTCAACATACCTGGCCCAATTCAACACACCTGGCCATATTCAACATACCTGGCCCAATTCCACATACCTGGCCCAATTCAACATACCTGGCCCAATTCAACACACCTGGCCATATTCAACATACCTGGCCCAATTCAACATAACTGGCCCAATTCCACATACCTGGCCCAATTCAACATACTTGGCCCAATTCAACATAACTGGCCCAATTCAACATACCTGGCCCAATTCAACATACCTGGCCTAATTACACATACCTGGCCTAATTACACATACCTGGCCTAATTCAGTGCTTCTCAATTATTTTCTGCCTCGACCCTTCCCCTCCAGGAAGAAGAAAACATTTCGTGCCCCCCACGAGTCTGTAAGTAGTATTTTTTGTCTATAAAATTATTATAAGTACACCTCTGTCGAAGTCAAACGAGCCCCCCTTTATGGAGCCTCGCGCACCCAAGCGCCCCACCTTTTGAGAAACACTGGCCTAAAACAACATACCTGGCCTAATTCAACATTTTACCTGGCCTAATTCAATATACCTGGCCTAATTCAATTATAACGTTTCATAGAAAAAGACACGAAGGCAACTAATTAGGCATAAATACACTGAAGTTTAAACCGATGCTAGGCGACTTAACGTTGAGTATGTGATGGGTAAATAGAAATATTATGTTTGGTGAGCTATAAAAAATGTGTATGTTTATCCGGAGTACACTAGCATTAACATTTGGTCTTACCATCAGTCCATGAACTTAGATAAAACTAACAAATTTGTCTCACCATTAGACTTAAATACAACTAACAAATTTTTCTCCCCATTAGACTTAAATACAACTAAAAATGTGTCTCACCATTTGTCAATGAACTTAGATACAACTAACAAATTTGTCTCACCATTATTCAATGAACTTAGATACAACTAACAAATTTGTCTCACCATTAGTCAATGAACTTAGATACAACTAACAAATGTGTCTCACCATTAGACTTAAATACAACTAAAAAATGTGTCTCACCATTAGTCAATGAACTTAGATACAACTAACAAATGTGTCTCACCATTAGACTTAAATACAACTAAAAAATTTGTCTCACCATTAGACTTAAATACAACTAACAAATTTGTCTCACCATTAGACTTAAATACAACTAAAAATGTGTCTCACCATTAGTCAATGAACTTAGATACAACTAACAAATTTGTCTCACCATCAGTCAATGAACTAATATACAACAGACATATTTGTCACACTATCATTCAAATCAATGCGCCTGTTTCTCTTACCAGTTGTGGACACGATTGCTCAATAAGCACCCTGACCCCGCAGCCCATCTGCATGCAGATACAAGTCCAGGAGTGAGTCCTCCAAATCTCCCAACCATTTAAATACACCGTGACCCAAGGAGTGTTGACATTCAAAGGTTCATCCTTCCCACTTTACGGACAATTTATTTTACCCCAAGTACATAACATCTTCCGACTAACAATATGGGAAGGGAATGCTTTACTATAAAGATATTGGCGTATAGTAATCGAGTTAGATGGATCACTTGTCCCCTTCATAACCTACGCGAAGTAATTTATATTAAGATGTAGTTGGATCACTTGTGGTTGTTGGTCTAAAGTGCTCACTTAGAATCTTAAAACATTCTCAATGTGAAACTATATTTCATCCACAAGGGATGAAACGAATAACAATGAATGACCGGTGTGACAGTGAGAATTGTGTGTTTCTGTGTTTTCTGTGTGAGAGATGGTATGTGTGTGTGTATGCTGCTCTGCGGGTGTGTGCGTGTTTTTCAGTGTGTGTGTGGAAAAACTTAAACATAGAGGGTCACAGGAGTAACTTATACCAAAATAGAATATGTCATGTAACATAGCACAAAGACCTTTTATTAGTTTACTCTCACGGCAACTAAAAATAGAATTCAGTTAGATTTCTAAATGTTTAAAGGTCATTTATCCCCCCCCCCCCCTTTACCCAATAGCCAAAGCAGCAAATTTTTAAAATAGTTTTTCTTAGAAACTAGATTAAAATTCAACCTGTTGCAGGCGAGGGTACCGACTTGTTACTTTCTGGGGAATGATTCATTGAATGATCTCATCTGACGTCTATCAACTGAAACTGATCAACTGTTAACAGGGCGTCAGAGAGATTGGAACACCCTCGGGCCCACAGATGCCATAACACCCAAAGGCCCACTGATCGTATATAGATAACACCCAAAAGACCCACTGATCGTATATAGATAACACCCAAAAGACCCACTGATCGTATATAGATAACACCCAAAGGCCCACTGATCGTATATAGATAACACCCAAAGGCCCACTGATCGTATATAGATAACACCCAAAGGCCCACTGATCCCATAACACCCACAGGCCCACTGATCCCATAACACCCAAAGGCCCACTGATCCCATAACACCCACAGGTCCACTGATCCCATAACACCCAAAGGCCCACTGATCGTATATAGATAACACCCAAAGGCACACTGATCGTATATAGATAACACCCAAAGGCCCACTGATCGTATATAGATAGATAACACCCAAAGGCCCACTGATCGTATATAGATAACACCCAAAGGCCCACTGATCCCATAACACACAAAGGCCCACTGATCGTATATAGATAACACCCAAAGGCCCACTGATCGTATATAGATAACACCCAAAGGCCCACTGATCGTATGTAGATAACACCCAAAGGCCCACTGATCGTATATAGATAACACCCAAAGGCCCACTGATCGTTTATAGATAACACCCAAAGGCCCACTGATCGTATATAGATAACACCCAAAGGCCCACTGCTCGTATATAGATGACACCCAAAGGACCACTGATCGTATATAGATAACACCCAAAGGCCCACTGATCGTATATAGATAACACCCAAAAGGCCCACTGATCCCATTACACCCACAGGCAAACTCAAATATCAACAACTTTCACTTTTCTAATGTGGAAGATAATGGCACCAAACATCTCTCACTTCAACTATTTTAGTGTGTCGGAGAACGGAATTCGCTCTAATAGTGGTTCATTTCTTCGACATAAACTCATGTCGTAAGTCGCAACGAAGGTGCCTGACATTTAGTCCTCAAATAAAAGTTAGGCCGCCTGATTCACTACAGCGATTTAAACTGCGAGATAATCCCAATATACGTACATTTGGACGTCCCCCCCCCCAGGTCGATAGATGAGAAATATACAGGAAAAAACTCAAAAATATATAAATGATAAGCACAGTCTGATAAAACACATTGTCCACCCATCTGATGTCTGCCAGCTACAACACATAGAGCTACCAGCCAAAACTCCTAGAGCTACCAGCTACAACTCCTAGAGCTACCAGCTACAACTCATAGAGCTACCAGCTACAACTCATAGAGATACCAGCTACAACACATAGAGATACTAGCTACAACTCATAGAGCTACCGGCTATAACTCATAGAGCTACCAGCTATAACTCATAGAGCTACAACTCATAAAGCTACCGGCTATAACTCATAGAGCTACCGGCTATAACTCATAGAGCTACCAGCTATAACTCATAGAGCTACCAGCTATAACTCATAGAGCTACCAGCTATAACTCATAGAGCTACCGGCTATAACTCATAGAGCTACCGGCTATAACTCATAGAGCTACCGGCCACAACTCCTAGAGCTACCAGCTACAACTCATAGAGCTACCAGCTACAACTCATAGAGATACCAGCTACAACACATAGAGATACTAGCTACAACTCATAGAGCTAC
>MUZC01000249.1:1503939-1524710 GCA_002072015.1 Radix auricularia
GCTATAACTCATAGAGCTACCGGCTATAACTCATAGAGCTACCGGCCACAAATCATAGAGCTACAACTCATAGAGCTACCAGCTATAACTCATAGAGCTACCGGCTACAAGTCATAGAGCTACCAGCTATAACTCATAGAGCTACCAGCTACAACTCATAGAGCTACAACTCATAGAGCTACCAGCTACAACTCATAGAGCTACCAGCTATAAGTCATAGAGCTACCAGCTATAACTCATAGAGCTACCAGCTACAACTCATAGAGCTACAAGCCACAACACATAGAGCTACCAGCCACAACTCATAGAGCTACCATCTACAACTCATAGAGCTACCAGCTACAACTCATAGAGCTACCATCTACAACTCATAGAGCTACCGGCTACAACTCATAGAGCTACCATCTACAACTCATAGAGCTACCAGCCACAACACATAGAGCTACCAGCCACAACTCCTAGAGCTACCAGCTACAACTCATAGAGCTACCAGCTACAACTCATAGAGCTACCAGCTACAACTCATAGAGATACCAGCTACAACTCATAGAGATACTAGCTACAACTCATAGAGCTACAACTCATAGAGCTACCGGCTATAACTCATAGAGCTACCAGCTATAACTCATAGAGCTACAACTCATAGAGCTACCAGCTATAACTCATATAGCTACAACTCTTAGAGCTACCGGCTATAACTCATAGAGCTACCAGCTATAACTCATAGAGCTACCAGCTATAACTCATAGAGCTACCAGCTATACCTCATAGAACTACCAGCTATAACTCATAGAGCTACCAGCTATAACTCATAGAGCTACCGGCTATAACTCATAGAGCTACCGGCTATAACTCATAGAGCTACCGGCCACAAATCATAGAGCAACAACTCATAGAGCTACCAGCTATAGCTCATAGAGCTACCAGCTACAACTCATAGAGCTACCTGCTACAACTCATAGAGCCACCAGTGACAAATCATAGAGCTACCCACCTTGTACCGTTCCAGGGCGTCGAGAGTGAGGTAGAAGCCGTCCGTTGAATAGAGGCAGAGTGCTGACAGGAGTTCGAATATCTGCATCTTGACCATGACGTTGTTGCTTTCCATGGCTGGAGATGGACAAGGGAACTTTCGTTATGGGAACTTTCAAACAGTTCTTAAACATGGGGCTAAACAAAGAATACATCGCTGATAAAAGTAGGGGTGTGGGTATAGGATGAGGGTAGGTGTGGGTTAAGGTGAGTGTAAATGTGTGTTAATGTGAGGGTAGGTGTGGGTTAAGGTGAGTGTAGATGTGTGTTAATGTGAGGGTAGGTGTGGGTTAAGGTGAGGGTAGGTGTGTGTTAATGTGAGTGTATGTGTGGGTTAATGTGAGGGTAGGTGTACGGTAAGGTGAGGATAGATGTGAGTTAAGGTGAGGGTAGGTGTTGTTTAAGGTGAGGGTACGTCTTCGTTAAGGTGAGGATAGGTGTGAGTTAAGGTTAGGGTAGGTGTACGGTAAGTTGAGGGTATGTATGCGTTAAGGTGAGGGTATGTGTGGGTTAAGGTAAGGGTAGGTGTGTGTTAATGTGAGGGTATGTGTGGGTTTAGGTGAGGTTAGGTGTAGGTTATGGTGAGGATATGTGTGGGTTAAGGTGAGGATAGATGTGGGTTAAGGTGAGGATAGGTGTGGGTTAAGGTGAGGATAGGTGTGGGTTAAGGTGAGGGCAGGTGTGGGTTAAGTTGAGCGTAGGTGTGGAGATCGATGTGAGCTCAGACAGAAGTAGACAGGTTTCAGTAGGTTAAGCTATTTAACTCCTTGGGGAAAGAGATCTGCTCATTTTATTGTTACAACACAATGTCCGTGTTTGATAATATCATGCTGTTCGTACTCTTTTATTAAGATCTATTCATTCTCGTCTCTAGGTTCAATTATATTATATAACTCTATCATTTATTAGAGGTAGTGTGAGACATGAGTGAGGTCGCAATGCCATTCGACTTGTTTTGAGCTTTCATGAAGAATGACTACTTCGCCAGAGACAGACACCTACATCAACAGGGAGAATGACCACCTCGATAGAGACAGACACCTACATCAACAGAGAGAATGACTACCTCGCCAGAGACAGACACCTACATCAACAGAGAGAATGACTACCTCGCCAGAGACAGACACCTACATCAACAGAGAGAATGACTACCTCGCTAGAGACAGATACCTACATCAACAGGGAGAATGACTACCTCGCTAGAGACAGACACCTACATCAACAGGGAGAATGACTACCTCGCTAGAGACAGACACCTACATCAACAGAGAGAATGACCACCTCGCTAGAGACAGACACCTACATCAACAGAGAGAATGACTACCTAGCCAGAGACAGACACCTACATCAACAGAGAGAATGACTACCTCGCTAGAGACAGACACCTACATCAACAGGGAGAATGACCACCTCGCTAGAGACAGACACCTACATCACCAGGGAGAATGACCACTTCGCTAGAGAATGACACCTACATCAACAGGGAGAATGACCACCTCGCTAGAGACAGACACCTACATCAACAGGGAGAATGACCACCTCGATAGAGACAGACACCTACATCAACAGGGAGAATGACTACCTCGCCAGAGACAGACACCTACATCAACAGGGAGAATGACTACTTCGATAGAGACAGACACGTACATCAACAGGGAGAATGACTACCTCGCCAGAGACAGACACCTACATCAACAGGGAGAATGACTACCTCGATAGAGACAGACACCTACATCAACAGGGAGAATGACTACTTCGATAGAGACAGACACCAACATCAACAGGGAGAATGACTACCTCGCCAGAGACAGACACCTACATCAACAGGGAGAATGACTACCTCGATAGAGACAGACACCTACATCAACAGGGAGAATGACCACCTCGATAGAGACAGACACCTACATCAACAGGGAGAATGACTAACTCGCTAGAGACAGACACCTACATCAACAGGGAGAATGACTACCTTGATAGAGAGAGACACCTACATCAACAGGGAGAATGACTACCTCGCCAGAGACAGACACATACATCAACTGGGAGAATGACTACTTCGCTAGAGACAGACAGCTACATCAACAGGGAGAATGACTACTTCGATAGAGACAGACATCTACAGCAACAGGGAGAATGACCACCTCGCCAGAGACAGACACCTACATCAACAGGGAGAATGACTACCTCGCCAGAGACAGACACCTACATCAACAGGGAGAATGACTACCTCGATAGAGACAGACACCTACATCAACAGGGAGAATGACTATCTTGATAGAGACAGACACCTACATCAACAGGGAGAATGACCACTTCGCCAGAGACAGACACCTACATCAACAGGGAGAATGACTACCTCGATAGAGACAGACACCTTCATCAACAGGGAGAATGACCACCTCGCCAGAGAAAGACACCTACATCAACAGGGAGAATGACTACCTCGATAGAGACAGACACCTACATCAACAGGGAGAATGACCACCTCGCTAGAGACAGACACCTACATCAACAGGGAGAATGACCACCTCGCTAGAGACAGTCACCTACATCAACAGGGAGAATGACTACCTTGCTAAAGACAGACACCTACATCAACTGGGAGAATGATCACTTCGCTAGAGACAGACACCTACATCAACAGGGAGAATGACTACCTCGCCAGTGACAGACACCTACATCAACAGGGAGAATGACCACCTCGATAGAGACAGACACCTACATCAACAGGGAGAATGACTACCTTGCCAGATACAGACACCTACATCAACAGGGAGAATGACTACCTCGCCAGAGACAGACACCTACATCAACAGGGAGAATGACTACCTTGATAGAGACAGACACCTACATCAACAGGGAGAATGACTACTTCGCCAGAGACAGACACCTACATCAACAGGGAGAATGACCACCTCGCTAGAGTTAGACACCTACATCAACAGGGAGAGTGACTACCTCGATAGAGACAGACACCTACATCAACAGGGAGAATGACTACTTTGCCAGAGACAGACACATACATCAACAGGAAGAACGACTACCTCTCTAGACACGGGTACCTACATCAACAGGGTTTTACTATGGACACATTTTAAATTTGACCCCGTTCAAAGGTACACAACTCTACATGGAGACCGGCCCGAGCTGATGACGTAGTCAACACGCTGGTGAGTAAGTGTGTCGACAGGTGAGTACAGGTGAGAATCAGATGTTTGGATTCTGTGACGTAGCTCACACCTTTGAACATTGTATTGCCACCCACCAAATTCCAACACATGTATTTTCAATTTTCTTTACAACCAGCAAGAACTCTCAAATAACTGTTCCAAAATTAAAGCAATTTTGTAATAACCCACATTACATCACCAAAATCCATTGCACTCAAAGACGCTTTTGCATAATGCATCAAACATCATTAAAACAGATTTAAAATGATAAATTGCACACATCTCATTATAAACACTGTACCCTTAAGTTCCCAGTCTTAACTGAAACGGCATTAATATGCCCCTAACACAATCAAAATGACCGTAGTATGCCCTCAGGGGCCGTCCATAAAGTACGCCCCGCTATTTTTGACCATTTTAACTCCCCCCTCCCCCCTGTCACAAACTGTCACAAATCTCGGGACCACCCTTAAAGTAAGTCACACATTCGTACAAAAATATAAAAAGCAGCATTCCAGCCATATTAAGCCCAAAAAGCCTCCGCTGGCTTGGACACGTCAAGAGAATGCAAACTGGTCGCATACCCAAAAAAGAGACTATACAGCGAGCTGGCAACAGGGAAAAGGTCGGTTGGTCGGCCATGTCTCAGATACATGGACATATGCAGGAGAGACATGAAAGTAGCCAACATTGACATACAAAACTAGAAAAAACCTGGCTGAGGATAAGACCACATGGTGGGCTATATTGAAAGAAGGACCACTAAGACCAGAGGAGCAAACTAGGGAAGAAACGGTTGAAAAAAGAGCGAGGAGAAAGGCCAGGCAACACTGCCCCACTACATTCGTGTGTGTAAAATGCAGAAGAGACTGCCACTCAAGGATTGGTCTCATCAGCCACACCAGGAGCTGCAAATATTAAAGATAAATCTATCGTCTTTCGTAGACGGACAGATGCCATACCATTTTAAAGCATAAATACAGTCGAATATATAAGCTCTCAAAATTGTTAGCATAGTAAAACTACAAAACTGTTTTTTTTTAAATTTAAATTCACGCCAAATGAGATATCTTAAATTAAAGAAGTATAAACAAATAACTAATAAGATACTTCATTTTCAATATAGACTACCTACAATTACACATTTACTAGTATCTTATGTTAAATCTTCATGAAATTCGTTCCCCAAAAAGATAAATATATCCCCAATATTTCTATTAATAGATTTCCGTCATATTATGACACGGTCTACATGCCACTAACACAATCAAAATGACTGATTATGTCCCTTATTATGATGAAGAATCCTTTTCATCACATATCATAAAAATTATTTGCCTAGCCAGTACCGAGGCTCGAACCCGTGACTCTCTTTTGCCTCGGTTCGGCAGTCTAGCGCGCTACCGCTAGACCATCACGCCTATACAAGTCATTTAACAAATGGCTATAGCCTCCAATCCCCACCCCCAAGATCCATAAAACTGACACCCAGCACAACATTAAACCATATATCAGCCTTCTTATGGTGTTTCGCCTCATAAAATCCATTCACCACCTCGCCGGTACTCTGTGATATCTCCCCATAAAGACACCACCTGTCGTTAACAAGTAACATTATCTTTCCTCGGCGTTTCATTTAACACGGCCCAAGGGAAGGAAAGCCTTCGAACTATGTCAGCTAAGATGATGTATAATTGTAGCAATAAATTAAAAAATTATTTCAGCATCAAGGAACTGATGAGCCTGTGAGTATTTTGTTGTTTAACCTAAATCAGGGTTACTTAAACACTGTAAATAAGGGGCCGTCCATAAAGTACGTCACGCTATTTTGACCATTTTAACTCCCCCCACATCACAAATCTCGGACCCCAAACCCCTAAATTACGTCACACTTTCGTAAAAAAAATATTTTTTTTATTAACATAAAACGCCGTGACGTCACACATGGCCAGACCCCCCTCCCCCTGTCACAAACTGTCACACTTTCTTACACCCCACCTCCTCTGAAGCTTGACGTACTTTATGGACGACCCCTAGGCCCCACACAAAATCCACATTTCTTTATCACAGTGACACACACCACATTTTTTTTTAAAAGGGCCACGAAAAAAAAATGTTATTAATTGTTATTTAAGATTATTATTTAAAGAAAGAGATTTTTTAAAATTATTTTTTTTTCCTTCGGGGGAACGGCAGGGGGCTTCAAGTAAGCATCACTCTACGAAGTTTTTTATACGCTATACTCGAGTCTTTTATTCATTACATTCAAACAATGTTATGTAAACATTAGATCTAGATCTTCATCAGAACATTTAGATATTTTATTATTTCTAAGTGTTATTTTTAGACTAACTATAAATAGCTTGATGACTAAAATAATAATATTATCGTAGGTCTTGACGCGTAATTGGTTGGAGGGCGGAGTCTTGGGGGGGGGGGGGGGGGGGAGAGGAAGGTAGCGGCGGGTTTAAAGGTCAAGATGAGTTATACGCCATGGTAAGTGCGGAAGTGAGCGTGCGAAAATGTGGTTGAGGTGTGGATGAGAATGTGGGTGTGTAGCAGCAACACGCAAGCTCGTCAAGTGGGCGGGGCAAGATGGTATTCATAAATAGCAGACGTTATGGGAAAAGAATCTTTTGATGTCGTTGTTGCTTGTATCATAAGTGACATTAACAAATTTGTAGACTCTTGAATGTTCACACTTCTCAGACTTGGTAGTGACGGCAGTCTTGTCAACCAATGACGTCAGTCTTGTCAACCAATGACGGCAGTCTTGTCATCCAATGACGGCAGTCTTGTCAACCAATGACGGCAGTCTTGTCAACCAATGACGGCAGTCTTGTCAACCAATGACGTCAGTCTTGTCAACCAATGACGTCAGTCTTGTCAACCAAGGAACCCCAGAAAGAACATTGATCATGGGCAGTCTCAGATTTAGCTGGACATGTTTCAGCAATGAAGTTCGCAAAATGTCAGGAAATTTGTCATTCAACGTTTAACACGAGGAAGTCTGCTTTACGGTATTACTTCTACTTTGTGTTGATCATCAAAATCTTTCTGCTTTACGGTATTACTTCTCTTCTGTGTTGATCATCAAAATCTTTCGTGAAAGAATCCACGCCCCGATTCACTACGCTTCGCCTAGTGACTAACGCATGGGCAGAACTAGTCGTAGCATTAATACAGTATACTGTGGAACTAAGTCTGTGACTCTGTTACTGATCTTATCTTATCTTAGGTATACAGACGCTCCTTCTATGCAGAAGATAATTGCGTCCACAGACCATGAGAGATGATCTGTTGGCAAGTGATGCAGCGGTCACAGGCCACGGCTATAGGGGTTCCACGCATTACCCCAGCCGCCTAACTATTGTCTAGTTAGGTACCCATTCGGAGCTGGGTGACTCGGGGACTCCTCAGGCCGCGAGAACAAATACTCACCTTCGTGTGGATTCGAACCCGTGACCATCGGTATGACAGTCGAGAGCGCTACCTCTCGACCACCACGTCCCACATGATGGGTGTACTTTTATAAATACTTTTTCCTGTGTGTGGCAAAATAACACAACAGCACTTTTTTTAAAACACAACGCTTTCATAACATTCTAAAACAACATTAAGTCCCAAATGCAATCACTAGTTTAAAAGTGTATGCTAAAAATAGTACATGACAAACCATTGTTAACGATAGAAAACACCCGTATCCTATCAAACAGTTAAGGGAGAGAATTCCTTTACTCCGCTAAAAGTGCAGTAACTCTACGCTGGCCGGTGGCACGATGAGTCAACTTGTCACCTGGATGGTTTTGTTAATGAGTAGTTTATTATTACCTTCGGGGGAGGGGGCGGGGGGCGTGGTTGGTGCGACTGTTGTCACAACGTCAGCAAGAAGCCACAGGTCAACCGTTGCCACGCTACGTAAACCCATCAAAGGAAATTGTGACGTTGGCGCGTCAACAACAGGTTCACGGTCACTGGATCCAGGGGCGTCGTAGATAGGTTTTTAAAGTGAGGGCTGGGGTGGGTGGGCGAAGATGAGAAAGTTGTTTTTGTTAGAGCTTCGAAATCGACCGTAATAGCCTATTCAGGTTAGGTTATCCTAGTAATTCTTGGCGCGGCTTTGGCTTTACTGAAAGTTCTTTGATGGTAAGTAAAGGTTTGGATTTACTGTAAGTTCTTTGATGGTGAGTAAAGGTTTGGCTTTACTGAAAGTTCGTTGATGGTAAGAAAAGGTTTGGCTTTACTGAAAGTTCTTTGATGGTAAGTAAAGGTTTGCATTTACTGTAAGTTCTTTGAGAGTAAGCAAAGGTTAGGCTTCAACCAGTGCGGGCTTGAAAATAGCTTTTCGGGAATTTCTTTCAATAAAGTACAAGACATGTAAATAGTTCAGTCCCCAAGTGACGGGCCATTTAACAAGATCACCGGAACCTGGATAACTACTGATACTGGATGGCACCTGACCCTGGTTGACATCTATCCATGGATAGAACCAGTTCTGGATGCCACCTATTCATGGATAGAACCTGTGCCTGGATGGTATATGTTCCTAGAAGATAACTGTCTCTGAATGGTACCTGGCCCTTTATGGTACTTGTACCAAAATGATAATTGTGCATGAATTGTACCTATTCCTAGATTGTTCCTGTCCCTGGATGACCCCTGTCCCTGGATGACCCCTGTCCCTGGATGACCCCTGTCCCTGGATGACCCCTGTCCCTGGATGACCCCTGTCCCTGGTTGACCCCTGTCCCTGGATGACCCATGTCCCACAGCATTGTTACCGGTCCACGTTGCCGTCCTCACCAAATGAGATAGACAACAGACCAAACAAGACGTCCCTCACCTGGCCCTGTGGTAGTGAAACCATTTCCCCATGAACCCAACAAGATGGCGACACTATCTAAATATAGAGCTTGGTAAGAAAACTTACTTTTACATACAAACTATAATGAACGATATTTCATTTTAAAGTAGATCACGATCTCTCTCTCTCTCTCTCTCTCTTTATATATATTATACAACATAAGTGGATCACATATTTCTATGTAAAAATAGGTGCCTATACATATTTATGCTATATCTAATTTTTTAAAAAATAACTGTATTTCTCTCTATAAAAATCAGATACCTAATTTCCTATAAAAGAAAATAGCTATAGCCCTATATTTCTGTATAATAAGTAAATGGCTATAAATGTTTTTATGTATTAAATTCTAGAATCTTCCAAAGATTTTCATGCATCGATGTATATAGAGATGTGACCTAATGTTGTCACGGGTACTACGAGTTTTGAGATCCACTGGGCAAACACTACACTGTGCTCACTTCAACAACAAGCAGGAGTCTATAAATAGAAGTCACGTGACGCTCGTCCTCTTTAATGGAAAAGAGAAATAAAAACGTGTGTTTGTTTTAATAGACGCTCTATGAAATCGCTCACGGAAACATGAGCAGCTGATCGAATGAAATAACACCAGGGATTCTCAGAATGTCATGGCGGATCTCCGCATACCTTGTTCAAGAATAGATCCACATTTAGGCAAGTGAAGTAAGTGATAGAGAAAGAGACATTCAGAGACAATGAGTTGGGAGGGGAGGGTGGGGTTAGGGAATGAGGGAATTAGAGGAAAGCGAGTTAGAAGTTAAGGCTGAATGGGATATTAGATTTTAGCCAATAAGTTCAAATATAGAAGTTTAGAGAAAGAGTGAGAGAGACGAGGGTGGTAATAAAATGGAGAGAGGGAGAGAATTAGAGAAATGTATAAGAGAAAGGGAGAGAGAGAGAGTAATAAGAACGATAGGTGGTGTTAGAACAAGACAGGCAGAGAGCTTGTGAAAGAAAGCGAGAAAGATACGAGAAAGATAAAGCAAGGTAGTTATTAAAGCTTAACCATAAATATTTACATAAAAAGTTGTGACATAAATATTTCCATAAAAATTCACGTAGTGACGTTGCAGACGTTTAGCATATGAATACGAAGTAACTCGTCCCAATGTTAGGGGGAAGTAATACCGTGAGGTTAAAGGCGCCCAAGTCTGACGAAGTTTTGTGTCTTTACCCGGTTGTGTCTCGTGTCAAATCCAGGAAGTGATATCCGTAAGTTACAATGATTTATACTTTGGAATTTTTTTTATTAAAATCACTGTCTTTACTGCGATATTACATGTACTGGGGTGTTGTTTTTTGTTTTTTTTTAAACAGGCAGGAAGGGAAACACGAAGTAAAGGTTCCACGTTTGACCACCATGGACCACAAGGTCATCTTGCGTCCTTGTCCTTAAACTTTAATTGTCTATTCGTCACATTCGATGGCCTGGTCGTCGACTCTAGCCCAACCCCCTCCCCATCCTGCCCATCCTTCTACCTGGACTATGCCACCGTATTTAGCCACCTGGTTACCCTGACCTTTCTTGACCTGACCTGGCCCACCTGTGAGTCATGAGCACTCATGAGACCGACCGGCGACACCTTCCTTCCACCACGGTGCCAGCACAACCACAGCGCGACCTGTTTATAGCTCAGACTTGTGTAGCACTGAGACCATATCTGGATGTCAACAAGCAAACGAGTTCAAGAGGTGAAGTACTGACGCAGTCCGAAACATTTTACTATTTCTACTTCCAGGGGCGGAACTAAGAACATTCGTGAACACAGCGATGTTGGCAGAGCGGTGCGTGGCGGTAGGTCCACCAGGGGTGGCACCTTTTTCTGCCTTACATTAAAGTTAATTTTAAAAAATATTCGGCCTACGACGTAGCTGGTTTTTTTAAATATATTTTTTTCATTAATCGTTGAAGGAGACAGACTCATACTCGACGACGCTTAACCCAATCTTTCATCATATAGATTGAGGATTGATAAATCTTGACCGTAGTTAGACCACTGCGTGTGTACCCAACCTGGTAGACCAAGCTTTTGGCTCGAGTACCGCGGTGTATGAGTTCTCAGGTTATTATTATTATTGATATCGGAAATTTTGCTGAGTGAAAGTGTCATCCAACTGAATAACTAAAGAAAGTGCCAAGAGCATTGAAACTAAGTGTGTAGATAATACAGGCATTAATCTATGAAAGGGGGGCGGGGTTATTATAATGATAGGGGGCGCCACTGGTGTGAAAAGTATGAAACTTCCAGCACTGTGAGGTGTCGTATCTTCAAGTTTTACATTTTACAGTTTTAAGTGCGAGCCCAGGAGATTCTGTCACGTGCTTCATGCAACAACCGGACCTTGAACAGAGATGTCCTCTTTATTCACCCCCCACTCACCCATCCCATCACCCAACCCCCATTGTCTCCGCCTAAAACTATTTTTACAACAAGAACGACCAGTTGGCTGTCAGAGACTAGTGGCAGGTCCATTAATTATTAGGATGGATTAAAGGGCCCTGGGGCACATGGGGGGGCGGCCCCAAAGTCTGGGACTAGCTCTGAGGGTAAAAGCAAATAACGATTATCTGGAAGAGAAGCTTTGGTTGGTATGGATGGTGGCACGAGAAGGAGAAACCTTGAAAACAACGGCTAGGAAAGGAAGCTGCGGCTAATGTGGTAAAAAGGAAAGTTACTGTAAATATGAAGGGAGAGAACTCCACTGTGAAACTTTGGTTTTTTAATTTGAAAAAAAAGAAGAAAAAGGGAGTCATAGAAGCGTTTAAAAAAAAGGGAGGGGCATTGGTAATATGGTGCTACGGAGAGGGTGTTAGAAGAGGAAAGAGACATGGATATGATGATCAAGGAGAAGATGGTTGGTTAGGATGGCGTCATATAAATGAAAAGTGGACAGGCGGGAAGAGAGAACACACACATGCAATATATACATAACCTTGGCAGAAACGAAGGCTTACTGATAACTAAGAACTCTGGAGAACGCAGTTAGAGATTATTTTTAGTTGATAGACGCTTAGATACAGTGTTGCCAAGGGAATGGGGGATGGTTTTTTTTTCTTCTGTTGTAATCTTTTCTTTTTTAAAAAAAAAAATTGAAGGAATGCCAGGCACACAAGAGAGGGTATTGTAATATGGGAAATACATAATAGAATATGTTTACAGCACGTGATCAGAAGATTAAGAAATGAGACCAGGGCCTCAATCAGACCAGGGCCTCAATCAGACCAGGGCCTCAATCAGACCAGGGCCTCAATCAGACCAGGGCCTCAATCAGACCAGGGACTAGTTGAATAAGTCGAGTCCTAAATGTGTAGGAGGAATTAGCATAACATTATTTAATATGAGGTAGATGGGGAACGTTATGAAAAAAAAAGAACAAAGGAAAAGATGGGGGGTAGGGGAGACATGAAGAAATATTGATCTTGCGAGAAGAATAAGGAAAACATAATGAACAATACAGGACACACCTGGAGAAAATCTGATGATGGAAAAGAGAAAAGAACATGAGTTTCCGTTCTGTTCACTGATTACACCTAGCCCCTTAAACAACCCTATAATGTGTCCCCGACGGAAAGCCTCAAGTGTTGCCTGTTTGTGATGCAGTGGCATAGCTAAGGGAGGGGTCCAAATTCGAAAGTACCCCGGGCCCTAACTTGAAGGGGGCACAAAGAAGTCACCAAATTTATTAATTTTACATTAAATATAATAAGGCCAAGCGGGGGGCCCCAGATTCCCAACAAATTCCTAGATACGCCACTGTTGTGATGTAAGAATGTTTTGTTTGTTTTAAAAGGGAATTCTAGGTCCGAGATTCAAACAGCCATTAGTCTACAGTTATGTGACTAAAACAATGTGTTTAATTTAAATGGGTTTGAAATGCTTTCTTTCTTCCACGAAAATATCCCGGTGATAACCTTGTTAATTTGAAATTTTATCTACAATAAATAAAGTTGTTTAATATACAAATACGTTTTTTAAAAATCTAATCATGAACAAGTTGACTTCTTCGTTCTTTAGTTGTTTTTTCTCCTGGTCCCCATCACTTAATAAAAGAATAGAGTTGTGTGGTGTATTCTTACCTGATGCAAATCTCCGGCCAAACAAATTGTCATTCCTGTCCCCTATGGTCAGCAGGCAGTCCAGTCCACTCCTTGAGTTGACCACCTCTCTAATACAGGACACACAGGCCATTCGCAGGACCATATCGTTGAGGTGGACGCTTTGGTAGCTGCTCAAATTCTTCAGGCACTGTGGTGGGGGGGAAGATAAGATAGATGGAATAGATGAGATAGATGAAATGGATGAGATAGATGGAATGGATGAGATATATGGAATGGATGAGATAGATGGAATGGATGAGATAGATGGAATGGATGAGATAGATGGAATGGATGAGATAGATGGAATGGATGAGATAGATGTAATAGATGAGATAGATGGAATGGATGAGATAGATGGAATGGATGAGATAGATGGAATGGATGAGATATATGGAATAGATGAGATAGATGGAATGGATGAGATAGATGGAATGGATGAGATAGATGGAATGGATGAGATAGATGGAATGGATGAGGTAGATGGAATAGATGAGATAGATGGAATGGATGAGATAGATGGAATGGATGAGATAGATGGAATAGATGAGATAGATGGAATAGATGAGATAGATGGAATGCATGAAATTCAAGGAATGGATAAATTTATGGATTTGATGGGACACAACAACATGATGGCAATAAATACATTTTTTTTAAAATTTGAAACCTGTGACACGCGTGCCACAGGCCCCACCCCAGCCGAACCGTTCGATCTGTGGGCAATTTGTGAAAGGCTTTTACTAATCTATTAAATATAAAAAAATATATGAAAGTTTGACTGTGAACGTATTTGAAAAGTGATGAGAAATTATTTATGTTCATTAATGTATATCACTATAATTGGCTATAGCTAAATCAGAACAAATTTTGTAGCAGCGTGATAAGAGTTTTTATTGAACTACGGTGTACTGATTTTTCTCGGCTTTTTCCGTCCATCGCCCTAAACGTCAAAGACACTTTCACGTCAACTGCTGGGGTCCCCCCCCCCCGGGTTGCTCACCTCCACCACAAATCGAATCTGAAGCCCCTGCTAGGTGTGTTGAGAAGTGGCCAACTTAAAAATAATTTGTGAATTTAACAAAATATGAATAGTCGGGTCAACCTCAATTTCCCACCAAGACCTTCAGTTTCCTTTCTGAAAACATTTCTGTTGAACACACGTGAAAACGACACATCATGAATAGAAAGGTAAGCCTCATTTCAAGACCAGTATTACTATATATCAAAGAACCTCTGAATATATTTTGGTTATGAATATGACCACCTTTAGCATTATTTAAATTTGTTCAAATTTCTTTAGCAAGGCTGACTTGAAGAATCATTGATTTTTTGATCGAGGATTTATATGGAAATTGCTTAACACTAACAATGTTCTAAACAATTTTTTGTCTGTTTGCTGTTTTTTTTAAAATAGACCATGACATTTGTACTAAACAGTTACATATCTGACCGATATTTACGTTAAGATTAACCATGTGTCAGCATTACTAAGTAATCAACTCCTTTGTCAGAACATTGGCGCATTTGCATTTGGCGACTAATTATATAAAATGAATTTATCGAAACTATGGCTGTTATAGATTAATTTAAATTTAATCGTTAACTTTTGAAAAATTACCGAATAATTAGTCAACAATTTTGATTAAATCTGAAAATAACATATATGACGTCATTAAAATGAAAATTTCATAAAATGCCCATAACATAAGTATTGAATAAAAAAAAATGTAGGAGATATATTTAAGTATAAGTAGTTCAATTTAATGTCAATGAATTTTAATTTTGTTATTGCTAATTAAGTAAATCAATGTTTTTTTTTTTTTAAAATATCATTTTCTTATAAAAGCTGCTTATTTTAAATGTTACACTTTTTAAAAATATTTTGTTTTAAATGGAGAAGTTTGTAAGTAAAAAAAAATATTATGGATTATTAATAATTATTTATTAACAAATCGAAAAAATTGTTTAAACATTTTTCTTTCCATTCTATTTCTATCGATAAAAATAATTTTTATCGATAAAAATAAGCAGCTTTTAAAAGGAAAATGGTATTTAAAAAATAAACATTGTTTTTACTTAATTAACAACAGCAAAATTTAAATTTGTTGAACTACTTTTATTTAAATATAGATCTATTTCCCAAAATTACTTTAAAAAAAAATTAAAAACTTAAGTTATGGACATTTTATGAAATTTTCAGTTTAATGACGTCATGCATCTTATTTTCAAATTTAATCAAAATTATCGATTAATTATTCGGTAATTTTTCAGAAGTTAACGATTAAATTTAAATTAATCGATAACAGCCCTAACTGATATGTTTTCGTTTTTTTCCCCCAGGAAATCCAGTAAACCTTTTCAAGAAATTTTTTGGCCCGTGCACATCCTTGGGACTTCCTTAAAATATTTCCAACAGACCCGAAATACTACCTTGCGTGGTTCAGGAGTAGTTGCTTTTCAAAAATATAAACACGCAATTTTGTCCCATGTGGAAATAGCGTTAAAAATTGTTCTTTTTCCAATAATGTACAACTTGTTGAGTAATTAGCAATGATGCATTCAGTTGTCACCGGAAAAGTATACCACTTGGCATAGAAGGGCGTGTCAGTGACGCGAGAGTCTATGACTCACAACATTGAACAGAAATCTGTTTGAGAATTGAGCAACGTCCCACGATACGCCCCTGTGTTTGACTACATCTACAGCGTACGTGGGATATTCAGTTACCAAAGTACGTGCTAGCAAGCTGGAAGAAAAAAGAGATGCATGAGATCTATTCTTGAACACAAAAGAGGGCCCACTCACATCTGCACAGAAACGTCCATCAGACCAACACGATGCTCCAACCACCTTTATACATGAGATACCACCCACCTTTATACATGAGCTACCACCCACCTTTATACATAAGCTACCACCTACCTTTATACATGAGCTACCACCCACCTTTATACATGAGCTACCACCCACCTTTATACATGAGCTACCACCCACCTTTATACATGAGCTACCACCTACCTTTAAACATGAGCTACCACCTACCTTTAAACATGAGGAACCACCCACCTTTATACATGAGGAACCACCCACCTTTATACATGAGCTACCACCCACCTTTAAACATGAGCTACCACCCACCTTTAAACACAATGCTTCGGCCACCTTTAAACACAATGCTCCACCCACCTTTAAACACAATGTTCCACCCACCTTTAAACTCGATGTTCCACCCACCTATAAACACGATGCTCCAACCACCTTTCAACACGATGCTCCACCCACCTTTCAACACGATGCTCCACCCACCTTTCAACACGATGCTCCACCCACCTTTAAATATTAGGAAGCACCCATCTTTAAACATGAGGAACCACCCACCTTTCAACACAATGCTCCACCCACCTTTTAACACAATGCTCCACCCACCTTTTAACACGATGCTCCACCCACCTTTCAACACAATGCTCCACCCACCTTTCAACACGATGCTCCACCCACCTTTCAACACGATGCTCCATCCACCTTTCAACACGATGCTCCACCCACCTTTCAACACAATGCTCCACCCACCTTTCAACACAATGCTCCACCCACCTTTCAACACAATGCTTCACCCACCTTTAAACAAAATGCCGATGATTTGCGAGTAAATAATACATCTACCCAACTCCCCGAACATCACACTACATAGGCTTTGACACAATTATTTTTAGTAGGTGGATTACAACAATACCACAAATCACCAATTATTTTAATATTTTAAAGGGCTGCATTAGGTTTTCTATCTACACATTATTCATCTTTCTTTCTATTTTTTTTTTTAAATATTTTGAGGGCGAAGTATTTTACAGCCTGTTTAACATTAACAATTTAAAAGCATCTGAATCTAAAATCTTCAATTTACTCAAATCCTTGGATAAATAACTTAAATTTCATATCAAGACACCATGAACATAAAGCTACAAAGATTCTCCGATATTTTTCAGCACCACACCGCAACTTCAACTTCCGCAAACCCTGGAGGGTAGTGGTCGGAGAGGGGGGAGTCGGATGGCAGGTGGGGGTGTGTCCGATCTACCCAGAATAAGAACCCAGGGTAACCTAAAAATAACACGTTTGTCATTGGTTCATAAAAATGGTGTTAGCTTTTCATTGGATTTAAAAATAACGTGAGCTTTTGATTCGTTGTTATTTTAATCTCTTTACATAATATATGTAATAGAATTTTCTTATACTGTATACGTCTTGTTTTTAAATACTGACTGGGTTGATATGTTGCTCAATTTGTAAAATTTTAATTACGTATGACTGTCATGGTTGCATGACTCATAACTAAAATCTACTATTTAGACTCAAATGTTCGTGTCATATTGTTTTAAGAACACTGCGTCTGGCCCAGTTCAGTTGCCATAAAACTTATTATAAAATAAAGCAACGGAAAGGGCGCCTCTAAATTCGTGGCAGGTGGCGGAAAATTATCGTAACTACCCCGTCGGCACTTTTGACAAGCCCCTGGTTACAACCCCTCTTGTATCTATATTGTAACCAACAAATAATACACACACAAACACACTGACCCACCAACACACTCACTAATAACCCATAGCCCTGAGAAGCTCACCTGGAACAACAGGCCAAGTCCGTCAAACTCAAGGAAACACCTCATCCAGTCCTGGTCGTTGCACTTGATGGCCTTCCTCAGCTGCGACAGGTTCTGGACGCTCGGGTTCCGGAGCCAGAAGATGAAGTTCAAGGACTCGGAATCGAAGCCGCTCGATTTTTTGGGCAGGTCGTCGCCGCCTTCGTCGTCGGACCCTTCTTCGTTGGCGAGGTCAAGGCCGAGGACGAACCCATCCGAGCGGCCCCTCTTCCCCATCCGCTTCTGCTTCTTCCTGAGAGCGAATCTCCCCGAGGACCCCTTGTCACCGCCTTCGCTGTTTGCCGTGCTCGGCGTGACCGTTATGGCCGGGGCGGCGGAGGTCAGGGGCTTTGATGTCGTCACGACGGCCGAGACCGGTCTCGCTGAGGTCACGACAGCCGGTCTTGTGCCGGCCGGTGGTTGTGTGGTCTGAAGTATGGAGGCTATCCTTTGGGCCGGCTGAGTGGCCGAGGTTTGCCTCTGGGCCAGCTGAGTGGCCGTGGTTTGCCTCTGGGCCGGCTGAGTGGCCGTGGTTTGCCTCTGGGCCGGCTGAGTGGCCGAGGTTTGCCTCTGGGAGGCCAGGTTTTCGGAGACCGGCCTTGGACTTGACCGGTTCGTTTGTCTCAGTAGATGACTCATTGTTCAAAATGTCCCGCGGGGACTTGTCAGGACATGTAAAGTATCCTGTTAGGACCTTTCTCCTGTCAAGCGGTTTCTTTGTGCGTCATGTGAGCCTGCAAGTAAATAGAAGAGAACTGTAACTGTAGCTAGCCAGCAATCTATTCAGGTGCAAGATTTATTGCATTACTTTAAGCATCGATCAGAACACGAACTCACAGTCTAATCGATGCATGGGTTATTGTTTTTTTTTTTTAAAAGTATTTTCTTTTCTTAACTTAAAAACATAAACCATGCTGTGCAATTACATTATTATTTTTTATAGTTTTCCCGTTTAACTATTACATTTTAATAACGCCAAGTGCAAACTTGACGGAGTGGCCATTCAGCCATCTGTTGCTAGCGTTACTGCAACCAATTATGTTGTAACTCTAGCCAATTTTGACTGGATAATATAAAATATAAATCTAATCGTGTAATTGGGTAAATAACGAATCAACTTTGAGGAGAAACGTTTGTTTATAGTGACACGTTTATTCAGGCTTGTCCATAGGAATGTTTTTCCATGGGGAAACGCCCCATGGGATGGGATGGGATGGGACAGGCATAAATTGCCATGGGATGGGACAGAAAAATATGTCCCATGGACAAGCCTGCGTTTATTTGGGGAAGGGGTTTGGTAAAATTATCATGATATTTTAAATCCCTTATATTAACTTGTATGTCTGTCGTGGTCCCGCCTGTCCGACGAAAAACGAAATTCGGAAATGACCCACTTCCCATGATCCTGTCAAGCTGAAATTTTGCATATAGACGCGTGTCACCTAAACAATGCATGGTATCCAAATTTCAGATCGATCGAATGAACCGTAATGAAATTAATGAGATTTAGTTTATCTCTATGTAGCATCTGTAGCGGTCTGCTAGAGTAGATTTCCACGAGTCTCTGGTTTCACCCCAGCCCTCGATGTCACAGGGGTCTGTCACGGTCTGCCGCGCGGTGCGTATTATATTGAACATAATCTATACATATAGTTATATCTCATGTAAAAAATGATTTATAGTCAAAATCTTTGTTTTTCCGGGTTGTTTAATTTAAAGTTAAACCGCAATGTCATGCAGCCTGTTGTACTGTATCAATGGCTCTGGAACTTTCTCTCGAAGAGACCCACACGGGAGAGTCTATGATGAAGAGCTGGAGACAAAATTTCTAAAGGGCTAACAGCTAACGAGGCTTTGAATAAAAGTTGGCTTTCAGTTTAGTATTTCTCGTGATAAATTGTGTTTGTGTTTATGTTTGCCTGTGTGTGTGTGTGTGTAATGTGTGTGTGTGTGTGTGAGTGTAATGTGAGTGTGTGTGTGTAAGCGTGCATGTGGTTGTGTTTATGGTTATGTTTGCCTGTGCGTGTGCGTGTGCACGTGTGTGCGTGTGTGTGTGTGTGAGTGTGACTGTGTGTGTGTGTGTGTGTGTGTGTGTGTGCGTGCATGCGTGCGTGCGTGCGTGCGGGTGTGTTTAGGTTCGTTCAAGTTTAAGGACACATTGTTTTCTTTGCTCATGTTTTCATGTTAGTTCTGGGATCGATTAAGTTGTCCTTTTAATTATCTGATCGAGTCGCCAACCAGTCTGACAAGTCCTAGTGCAGTGTCAGTATTCACCGAAACTATCCAACGACCGAATCTTGTCATCGCTACAAGGTTGTATACCGTTTATAATGTTTGAAGTGTTTTGCTTTTGAATGTACGATGCTAACACGGGGGAAAGATAATATTAAAATGTAAACTATGGGGAAATAAAGTAAATAAACAGTGGCGTAGCTAGGGATTTGAGGGCCCCGGGGGGGCTTGGCCTCTTTGGGGGCCTGATCATTTTGACCGATGGAGTAATATATAATATTTAATATTAAAAAAATCTTTTCAGACACGCCTTTGGGGGCCCCCTCAAGTGGGGGACCGGGGGATTTTCAAATTTGGATGTCCCTACCTTATCTACGCCGCTGTAAATAAAGACGGAAAAGCTTTTCAACCATAACTGTAACACCTTACGCTGCTACGTAACCGGCGAATGATGCGGTCCTCGGTTACGGTCCTATTTTAAGGCCCTATTTTAACGGTCACTCTTACGGCCCTAAATACGTTTCTATAGTGTTTGACGGTCCAATCATATGGTTAAGTTTAACGGTCTTATTTTACGGCCCTATGTTATGTTGAAAATATTTTACAATCGTTTGTTGCGGTTCTATATTCAAATCCTATTTTAAGACTCGGAATCATACTTGTAGTGTACGCGGTCCGATGTGGGTTCAAGCAAAAAGAAAAATCCCCCCCCCC
>MUZC01000249.1:1545237-1577672 GCA_002072015.1 Radix auricularia
AAAGTTTTGTGACGTACTTTTTGAGGGGGGGTTGACGATTTTGTGACGACGCGTGACGTTGGGGGGGGGAGGGGGTAAAAAATCGGCCAAAATCGCGTGACGTCATTTATGGACGGCCCCTATGGCAAAATCATAAATGTCTAAGCTTAAGCTGTCTGTGCTGTGAATGAAATACCCATGTCTGATTGGCTAAGGTGTGTGGTCATTGTTAGGAGATTTTCTCCCATCTTTTAAATTCGTTTAAATTTAATTGGGTATATTAAAGTTTTGATTGTACATGACGAGTTGGTTAAAAATTTTAGCAAAATCAATTACAGGTACCATACGCTCATACCTTTTTCAGTATCATACTTCAGTAGCATTAATGTGCGAAGAATTTACAGCTAATATTGAGTTTTAAGAGCTACAAGTAACTTCTTAATTTTTGTTGTTAATTTCTTCCTTGGCTTCTAATTATATTGATTTTAAAAAATAGGATTTTTACTCTTCTCATGTTTTGAAGGTGATTAATGACGAGAAATTTCCCGCCCCTAACCAGTGGCGTAGCGAGGGGAAAGGGGGGGGCAAATGCCACGGGCGGCACTTGGCTAGGGGCGGCAAATTCCTACTTGTTAATTAGTTTCAAACTAGGAAAGTGTTACAAGCTGAGCTTTTTATCGAAGTAAAAGAAAAACAAAATACGCAATTATTAAAAGAAATAAAGGAACTATCCTAAAGTATGTGAACCTAAAGTATGTGAACCTAAAGTATGTGAACCTAAAGTATGTGAACGTTTCGTATGCCAAAAGTTCAAACTCATTGTTGGATATAAATTCTTCTGATACAAATGCTACTGTACAGAAAAAACAGAGGCTTAAGTACTATGAAAATCTGAAAATGACTTAGTGGTAACCAATTTTTTCTTCGAAACTGACAGACACTCCTGTTGTAAAAGCAACAAATAACTGTACCTTATCAATTTCAAACCTAGCCAATCGAATGCTATTTTCGGCAACAAAAAACAAAAAAAAAAACTGGTGTACTTAATTGGGTAATTATTCCAAGGCATCATTATCTTAATGTTAATGTTTTTTTTGTTTGTGACATAAACAAAAACAATGAAAAAAAATGCTTGTCTAATGTAATTAAAACTTGCCACACATAAATCCGAAATTAGCTAATCACGAACAAGTGCTCAAAATTACCACATTTGTTTGCAATTGGAAGGAATGAGATATCGGATTTAAAAATGAGATATTAAAAAAAGAACAGCATTGTGTTGTAAAAAGAAAACAAGTGGCAAGACGTTCTTGCTAGAATGTTTGAAATTATTCAACCCTGGGAAAATTCAATGTGGGGTTTTTAGGTCAAAGATAATACAATCATGTAGCTAATAAATGCAATTTTCTGTAAACTATGCGTTTGCTTGAAAATTACGATAGATCAATGCGAGAACATCGTGTGAAAAACGATACACAAACTTGTCATCTCAAATCAAACTGAGCTAATAGCAATTTTAAGAGATACAGTTCGGGGAAAAAAATCGTTTTTCAGGAACAAGATACCAAATACTGTTACATTGTATCGATAGCTCTTGATATATTTCACATTAGGATCAAACAATTTCAGTTGTGTGATAAAGAAATTTAAAAAATAAAAAAAAGTAGATGTAGAATCTTTTGAAGATTTCATTGAAAGAAAAATGAATTTGCATGCGACATATCTGACATAATTGTAAATAAATGATGTTCTTAAAATAATGGACTTTAGAGGCCCAGCGGCCCAAAGTGTTAATTCTTTTATATGGCTAAGGCTAAGAGTAAAAGAAAGACGCGAAAACATAAAATCTCAATTTCCAATCTCACTCAGTTCATTAAAACTAATTTTTTTACATGGTAATCCAACTGAAACGAACTCTCAAAACTATATTTTAGTACACTAGAAATTTACTACAGATTCTTTTCCATATTCATACACCGTTGGAAATACCTAATTGCTTCTACAAGCAAGTCATCATACAGACTTCAGGAAACAAAATAGTCAGCTTATCATAGAGCCATTTTGAGGTTAATTTGAAATCTTTAGAAAAACTGACAGATCGACGAAAAACTCAAAACAGGAACAGATGCAGAACTTAGTCGCATTTTAAAAAAAAAATATTTTTCAATATAAATTAATGATATTTGACATAATTTGGAAATATGTAATTTATAAAGTAAGTGATGCCCAAAATTATTTAAAAACGTATAGTGCTAAAAATGCTTTTCAGATGCTACTCACAGAGATATGAATAGAATAATTAAGGAACGCGTTGACGTAATTTGCTAAAATTTCATGCGGAAACCTCCTTTTAATCGAACGTACCATTCAAAGAACAAGAGAACAAATTTTTGGTGATCGAAGTGAATATGTATGTATAGGTTATGTAGAGAAACAGTTGTATTATTGATAAGATAAGAATGCTGTAGAAAATCAAGTGAAGTTCTAACAGTTATATAGAATTTAGAAAACAGATATGCTCGCTCACCAGCTAATTTACTGGACTTTGAAGTTTCGCCTTTAAATTAGAGTAAGTATCTCGCGTGAAATTGTCAAGCAAGGACTATTTTACCTCATAGGTTAAGGGGAAAAAAATCAATACCAGTTGTTTTATTCAAGTTTATTAAGATATTAAGGCCCCTGACTAAAATAATATTAATTCAAAAATTGCTTACAATTGTCTTAAATAATGCAAGTAGGTAATGAAATTCTCTAAAATTACGTTAATGAAAAATGAATTAAGATCGAGGATGAAGGCTCAGACTGACTAATCTGTAGCTCTTTTGGCCATTGAGCATGCATGGCTGACAACATTGATACATGAATGGTTGTGAGGTGAGGAGAGAAAGAAAACTTCAATTTTACTCAATAAATGAAAGCTTTTCTTTTTATTTCTAGCATAAAATTGTGTAGTGAACTTATATTATTATTACTTTTCGTTAAACACTATATTTGATATAGTCTCCGGCCCGAGAGGAAATAACTAACTATATTTGATTCTTTGCATTAATAAATGTTTTTTTTTTCAATTTTTTTTTCAAATTTTTTTTTGGGGGGGGGCGGAAATTTACCTCCTGCCCCGGGCGGCAAATACCCACGCTACGGCGCTGCCCCTAACAATGACGCCGGGGCATACCCCCCCCCCTAAACCCCTGCCCCAATCCTACTACAGAGTGGGCCACTTGGCTCTCAGAATAAAGGGGTGGCCACCAGAAAGTATGATCTAGTGTTTTTATGTTTGGTGATTATACTAATGGCAATAGTGAAAGTTCACTAGTTACGAATTTTGGAGCTTTAGTTGTTGTTTCCTTTTCTTCAATTCATCTGTTTGGTCTAGATATTTATTGTATACTTGATGGCGACAAGGAGTTTAAAAAATACAAAGTCTATTTAAATTACATTTAGTTTTCATGCTTACCGCAGCTTACGTCCATTAGCTCATGATAATGAGTAGATACTTATTTATCTTTTTAAAAAAAGTGTAAAAAGTGGGGGGGGGGGGGGGGGGGGGNGGGGGGGGGCGGATGGATTAAGTAACTGATTGTTTGGTTGCGAGGTGAGGAGACTTCTTAAAAGCTTTGAAACCTGTTTAAAAAGCTAAAAGATGAGTTTAGCGTCACATACATTTAACATAAATGAATGAGCCGTCCTGAACATATCTATTAAATGTTGCGTGCATTGTAGTGTATCGGTTATTTAATTTAGCTCAATAAATTATATTATTATTATCATCATTATTATTTATTCTTTTCTTTAAGTAAATCATTTTGTTGTACAAATATTCCTTTGCCAGATAGTTATGATATGCAGTTTGTCTAATCAATATCGATAATAAAAAATATAACAGTGAGCCTTACATAAAATTTGCACCCTCCCCTCTCTCCAAACACACATGGTCATATATTTTGAGGAATAGTATAGATACCCTCCCCTCCCCAAACACACATGCACATATCCTTTGAGGAATAGTGTAGATACCATCCACGCCCCAAACACACATGTTCATACACTTTGAGGAATAGTATAGATACCCTCCCCTCCCCAAACACACATGTTCATATACTTTGAGGAATAGTATAGATACCCTCCCCTCCCCAAACACACATGCTCATACACTTTGAGGAATAGTATAGATACCCTCCCCTCCCCAAACACACATGCTCATATACTTTGAGGAATAGTATAGATACCCTCCCCTCTCTAAACACACATGCTCATACACTTTGAGGAATAGTATAGATACCCTCCCCTCCCCAAACACACATGCTCATATACTTTGAGGAATAGTATAGATACCCTCCCCTCCCCAAACACACATGTTCATACACTTTGAGGAATAGTATAGCCTCGCATGCATGACTCACACGCAGCTCGCTCATTGAGTGTTTCCTTTCTAAGTTTCCATTGGTTACTCATCTACACCTCTCCGTTCTCAAAGTCACATTTTATCACCGGCACCACTAAGGTGCTGATGAATTAACTATAGTAATAATTGGATACGATTATGTCACCCATACTGATGATAATGTCATTATAAACAAACACAAATTTGAGAAGAGTTGCTACTTTAAAATATCTAGGGACAACTATTAACGAACACAATGAAATCATTTCGGAGGTGAAAGAAAGGTTAACAGCAGGCAACAGCTCCTACTTCAGCTTATAAAAAAACTTTTAAGAAGCAAAAAGAAAATAATATACACCACTATTATAAGATCGGTAGTAACGTACGCTAGTGAGACTTGTACCCTGACCAAAAAGGCAAAAAACCTGCTCAACACTTGGGAGAGGAAAATCCTCCGGAAAATATATGGCCCTGTGTTAGAAAAATGATATCTGGAGAATTCGTACAAACCAAGAACTATACCTTCTGTACAAAGACCCACCTATAGTAACAAGTATTAAAAAAGGAAGACTACGCTGGGCAGGACATGTTGAAAGGATGCCAAAATGGAGAGCACCAGGGGGCAGACGACTCACTGGTCGCCCAAGACTGAGGTAAATCGATGATGTGGAAATGGACCTACACCGCCTGGGGTTTCGAGAATGGAAGGATGTGGTGGAGCAGGCCAGGGCCCTATATGGGCTGTAGCTGGAAGGATGTGGTAGAGCAGGCCAGGGCCCTATATGGGCTGGGGCGCCACGGATGATGATGAATAATTGGATGCATTAGTTACGTTTTTATATCCTTTATATGAATTTAAGGCGTTTGATTGATTATTTGCTTGCTTCCCGAAAAAACTTTGGATCGAGCTTTAACCCACTTCCCGTGTGCTAGCGAGCTGAATTTTTTTTTAATTTGATGAATACAAAAATCAATATTTGATTTCGTGTTCAGTGAATGTCTGACAAGATCTGAGCAATAGACTGCAAGACATAAAAAAACAAATCTGAACACATTTGCACTGAACAAATCAAATCGAGCTGAAATTTTGCAGGCAGACTGTAGTAGTTGTTTCTGTTGTTGTTGTTTATGTGTTGTTGTTTTTTTGTGCTATAAATCCTTCATATATTTTAGAGATAACAAAAAAATTATTGTTTGGATTGTGGTGTGATTCATATCATAATGAACATTCTTTTAGTAATGTCTCATATATAAAGAATTTATAGTCAAAAACTTTGTTGTGTATGGGTTTTTTAAATTTTATATTATCCTTTATTTACAAAACAAACGGAATATTTCTCAAATACAGTATTCCCATCAACAAAATACTTAAATAAATGAGTTAAGAAGACACTTCCTAATTTATCTGGAAGTTTCAGTTTAACAAACTAAAATACTATTTTTATTTGGAATTGAGATGAGGAATATCTGTATGAATGTGAACCACACGAAGTCAACATCCCCTTTTCCATTCTGTATATGCTTAGTGTTTTGTGTGTTGTGGTATGCAAGAGTTTAGCATAGCAGACAACTTGTATTTTAAACAAAACATATTTGGACTATTTTATTAACTACCAAGTTTATTATACATTGTATAACACATTGTTACTAAATGTCACTTTATTTCATTTTTATAAGAAAAATTTTCAAAATGCATATTTTAATGACTTAAGACATACATGTATACCATTAAAAAAAGTGTACTTGAAATTTAACAATCTGTCTGATCCTTATCAAGAAAATATAAATTTGTCTAAAAGTTTTACAAAGTAACACAATTTATTTTCAAGATTATTGCAGTTTTATGTTTATCCTGAACAAATCTCATCTCCTAAAAATTGAATACCTTCCTCATTTACAGATAATAAAAAAAACAAGTAAAAATTTATGGGTTAATTAAGTTTGAGGATACCGTTTGATAATATTATATGGGTTCAGCAGAAATTTATTTTTTTCGAATTATTTGCAATATTTATGAATTGTTATAAAATTGGATGGGGCAGAATAACAGGCATTGCCTTAAATGAAAATTAATAGACTAAAAAAATAAGAAATATGATTTAGTTATCTTTAAATTTGGAATGAGTTGGACTCATAAATAGTCACAAAAATGTTGTAAACAAAAACAAATTGGAAGATTGGGCAAGATGTGGTATCAAGCAACAAAGGGAATGAATATTGCGTAATTTGAACAGCACGTCAGATAAAAGAATAAAGTAAATGTATGGAGTAAATTCTTATTGCAAAATAAATGTAAGGAATTTTTAAAAGAGAATTTTGTTGATATTTTGCAGTTTGAATGTTATTAACATTTTTTCTATGTTTATTTGTTTAGCATTTATTTGTATAGATTTTAGATTTAATCGTACTTCAAATGAAACAGAACTGAAGTTAAATTTTGGTATTTTGTTAATCAAATATTGTCGCATCAAAAGAATTATATAAATTTTAATGTGTTCACAGAAAGTTCATGAAAGAATGAAAAAATAATGCTTAATTAATGTTTATAGCAATATAGACATAGGTTAAATCCAATATTTCTTAGAAAAAGATAATAAATTCTTCTGGTACAGAGAAATACTTAAATTTATGAGAAAAAAAAAACTTTGTAAACTTTACTTTATGAAATAATAAACTTAGAAAAACATAGAGATTCAAGATAGTTTCCACATTTTTAAAAAGTATTAAATATAAATAATTTTTATATCAGAAATTCTACAAAATGCTATTGTAAAAAGTCAACTTCACTATTACAAAAAATTTGTAATGTTATCGGTACATGTAGTTAGCAAAAATAAAATGACACTTTAAAAATATAATTTACATTGTCAGAAATATACAATTTTATGAATGATCACAGACAGTAGAAACAAAACTCACCCAAAAAGTTTAATGAATAATTGGAGAAATGTCTATAAATTAACTGCATTTTCAAAATTTACAATTATTTTTATTAAGACAATTTTTTTTTATCTTAGTTGGAGCATAACTTTAACAAATTCATAAGATTTTTTAAATGAACAAATTTAAAATTCAAAATTTAGCTTGAAATTTTTATTTATAAGATTACTTAATTTTATTGATAATCATGGAGGAAACAATAATAGTATTTTGAGAACTAAATAGCAGGGCCATCCTAGCCTGGGGCTAGGCTCACAATGTTTTAAGACCAGTCTCTAAAAAAATTATAAAACTAGACTATAATTAAACATTGTAACTAATTACATCTAATTATTCTACATTATGTCATTGGCATTGAAAGTTTTGTTTAACATGCCACAAAGCAGATAGGGATTAAATAAATTTTACAGACTAAATAAAAATTAAATATTTAAACACAACTCATTCTGCAGAACATCTTTTAACCTATAAGTTCTATTATGCTTACATCCAGAAGCAAAAACAAGATAAATGCTTTGATGAAAAGCTCAATAAACACATACAATTTTAATGTTTATAATGAGATAAATGTTTATTATCATAAAGGCAGTTAGCACCATCCAAGAATGATTAATCAGTTGTATACTGATAACATTACCATAAACTGAGTGTCAGATAAACATACTGGGATTACATAAAACAAAGAGAGAAGTAAAAAGTTTGCCCTCACAGGCCTCATTAAAACATTATACAGGTTTCATTTATGATTTACAAGGTGAAAACAGCATTAAAATATCCAGCCACATATTCATTTATAATGCAAAATATCTTTTTTAATTTAAAAAATGTATATAAAGTTTGTTAAATGTGAATAAAAATTTTGATTATCAATAACAGTTCTGTATAAGATAAATTAAAACAATTTATGTATCTTTTACAAATTATTTATTAATTTAATGAAAGGAAAAATTTCCTTCCTACTTTTGACATAAACCTTTATGAAAATATGTTTTAAAAAAACATTTATAATTTATAAGACGATTAAATGCGATTTATTGTGTTTTGAGTACTATGAATTCAACATGTGATTTAATTTAATTAACTAAACCTATGTCTCAAAACAGCTTCTTGAAGTCATATTGCTTTAGGACATGTGTTATGTTTATAAAGGGAAAACTCTCAAGTGTATTTTGGAAGCACCTACTATTTTTTTTAATCAACATATTTTACTTGTTCTTACTTCAGCATATGTTAAAAAAAACAACCAATCAATGTTTAAGTTAAGTATAATAAGTACAATGTTGAGCTAAGAGTCTCAGAATAATTATGGTAGTGAATGTGCTAAATAAATAGAAACCATGCGAATTACTTTATTCCTATCAACCAGGCACAACCCCAAACATATATTGTTATTGTTTTTCCTTTCACAGGGCTGCATCCTTTCACAAAAAACTTATTACTTCATCAACTCTGTCAAGATCATATTATTTACATACATACACAATCATTCTCATCATTAACAGGTGATTTTAATCATTCAGTACTATCAATGCGAACCAATGACATTCACTCATAACTAACAAGCTGAATCACCAAGAACCCCATTCATGGCATCAGGCAGTGTTGTGTTGGCATTGTCATCCAGCAATTCTTTATCCACAACCTTTCCATTGACATCTCCATTTGTTAGTTTCAATTCAGCAGGGGCAGGTGCAGTTTCAGTTGCTATTTTCAGTTTCAGTTTTTGACTCTCATTTCTTTTGATGGATGTTGTCTTCCGAAGTTTAAAACCTTTCCTGATATCTTTCAAAAGGTTGTCAATAATGCAGCCGTCCTCTTCCTGTGGGGATTTAGGTTCTTTGCTACCTAGAGAATAAAATTTAAAGTGCTGGTGATAAAATAATTCATTCTTTTTATACGCTAACCTCATATATCATTTACTTACTTAAAAAAAAATAAAAAATAATCAAACTCAATGGAATTCCACAAGACCCTTAACAGTGGTGTCAATAACATTTAGTAAATCTTCATGATGTTAACTCTAATTAACGATCTTTGAGCTCCAGAAATGATCACCTGAACATCTCTGAGATATTGATAGTTAATTTTAAGATTATGCATTTAAATATTATTTAAGCCTGTAAAATTATTTTCACCTAACAAAAAATATTTCATTAATAATTTATGCAAACATCAAAAGGAAGTTGAAGTCTTTTTTTTTAAAAAAATATTTGATTTGTTGATCATTAATGTAAAATACAATTGCCAAAATTGAGATGATGTAAATGAAATTTGAATACCAATACTAACTCTTAATCTCTTAGCAATCAATAATTGTAAAGGATTTTATTATTAATAAAACATCAATTGCATTTAAACTAATTATAACTAGCATCTTTGAAATGTTTACATAAAAATGATCCCTTTTAACAAAACTGTAGCAAAATTTGACTTAAATAGAAGGGAGAAAAGATAGGTGCAGAAAGACAATATATGAATAGAAACAGGAACAAGAACTCTAGGCAAAGTCAGCAAAACTTGTAACCAACCACCAGCCACCTCTTACCACATACCAAACTATTTTTCATCATGCCATGCAATATAAATCTGTGAAGTACTTAAACTTAAAGCAAATTAATGTTTTCACTTCACCAAATCTGTTATATAAGAAATGGATGCAATTAAAATTAAATTCTTTCAGTAGAGCAAGCTGTTGATTATAAGTTGTAGCTATTGACATATAACAATCTTTTATCATGCAAACTTTGCAGAACTTAGTACAACAAGACGTGCTAGAAACATAATCTTTTACCACCAATGTTTTTATCAAGAGTGCTATGAATTATTGCGTTCTGTACCATTGCATGAATATAAAGAGAGTGCCTAATAAAAGCTGTGGTTCAAGATAGCCAGAGTATTTTAAATGTCTACTAAATGCGTACTGAGTCTCTGAAGGCCAGTGCTCCGTAGCTGGCCAAAGTTTTGAGGAGATTTAAACTTGGTTGGAGAATCAGCTGTGCATGTTAAAAAAATTGATTTCGATGTGAATATTCGTATCAACAAGATACAAAAATATCTTGTCCTTATTCCAGCTATGTATTCTAATATGTATTTACATCCTAATATTTTAATACCACAATGATTATTCATCTAATGATAGTTATTGTTAATTATCAAGTTATTTTACTTACATGGAAATAATTCATGCATATATAAATTAAGCTTTTGAAAAAAAACTTGACATTATTTGGCTTTTTTATTCACTCTTGTTAATCCCATTCAATATTTAATTACGACAATTACGTCATGCACATATTTCTCCTATTTCATTATAAAAATGTTTAATTAATGTTTTCCTCTCACCTTTATTGGCCTTCATTGCTTCATTTTCTTTTCGCCGTTTTTCTGCTCTTTCTTCTTGGATTTTTCGCTGCTCATTGTCCTGAAAAACAAAGTTTATTACTTTTTATGAAATTGATTGTTTGAATTTAGAAATTTAAAAATTTAAATAAAGAATTTAAAAAATTATTCAGGGAGCATCTATTTAAAAATCCACCAAGGAAACTAAGAAATAATTCCTCTCAGCTGTCTGAGTATTTCCCACACAGTCGATTATGTTTTTGTCACATTGGTTTTTTTTTTATGGTCTATTTAATGTTGTGTTTAAATAAAGTATAGATACACAATTTAAAAAAAAAAAATGTTATTTCAATTTTGTGATTAACAATTTAAATATGATAAAATATGTGTTAAAATATGAAGGTTGTAAAAAGCATTTCAAAGATTTTTTTAAAGTAAAAATCTTTATCAAATACAAAAATGTGATAGTGCCTAAAATTTATAATCTTTTAAATTAAAAAAATGTCTGTCTGGATAAATACACTAAAAATTCAGTGAATTTCTTTTTGAGCTCTGAAATAATGGAATTCTTTCTACTACTACTATTCAGGCCTTCAAAACAGAACTAAAAAAATCTTTTCAAAATTTCTGGACATACAAAGTGACATTTCTTTGACTGATAAATGTAACTAATGTATTTCATCCATGTTAATATATGTGTGGTAGTATTAGTTATCATATTATTATTATTATTAAAATTATTTTTTTTAAAATGGTGAAACTGTTTTTAAATCAGCATTCATGGAAATTATTTAAATAACATAAAGTCTTAGAACCCAAAAGGAAGAAGAGAACATTTTTATTATCTTCAAAAACAGTTATGGGACTTTTGAGGATGACACAATAAAGAACTTCAAGATTCATTTCTGGTAACTAGTAACTGTTGAATATTAACTAGAGTAACACCATTAGTTATGTCACTATACCTAGAAACACGAGTGGATAGGAGAACAATGTAGTCATAATACACAAGGCATTCAATTCTAACAAAAGCTTTTATGGTTTTCTCAAAAAAAAGAAGTGCTTAAAAATTATTAACAGTAATACATGGTTGGCACTATTTACTAAAATTACAGTTAAAGGCAAGAAATTTTCATTCCTATTGGATGAGACAATTGATACTAAAAAGTGAGAACACATCACAATTTTGGTATGATGAGATTGTGAATATGTACGAAAAGAATAATAAATACATTTATTCATTTTATGGAGAGAACTGTCACTCCATTTAACTTATGATGACATATTTGCAAAAAGCCTAAACCAAACAGTTCAATTAACACTTTTCGATATTCATTGCTATGTTTTGATTCGAACAATTTGATGAAATTTAAAAAATCTGGATCATCTTACGGGTCAAGAAATTGAAATTGGATAAGGCATCTACAGTAAATAAGTTGTTGTTTTTCTTCATTTCAACTATGATGAGCCATAAAAAAAATACCTGAAAACCCATTTAAAAAAATTTTTAGTTGTATATTTAAAATTATAAACTGAAAAGAACATTTCATTAAAAGTAGGTATTTTTTTTATAAATCACTCACCTTACGGCACTGTTTCACCTTCTGACAAAATGTGTTGAAGTTACTGAGACATTCTTCTAGTTTGAATGTACTCTCTTGCTCACAGAAACGCACTGCTATTGCATGAGTCAAATCTTTAATTTCTGACAGCTTTTTATGGACAGTGTTGATCTGATTCTCTGCCTCCTGAAACAATTATTTAGTTTAGATTTTCATTTGTATTTTTACTTGTGTTTGAGATAAATAAAAACAACTTTGGTAAATATTTATTTCTTAATGAACAACCTAAATAAATTGAAGGAAAAAAATGCATTCAGGAGTGCATAATTTTTATGAATACAATTTGGAATTTCTTGTATTTCAACTGATATATTTTGAAAAACAGCTTAGTCGGTGAAAGATAGATACAAATTTCATGTGGGATCTTACATAAAATTTACAACTTAAAAGTTAATACAGGCAGACTTTACTAAGTAAAACAATTTAATTAAGGTAATAATATTAAAACATTCTTTGCATTGTTTACTGGAAAGTAGCTATAATAAATTTGTCTTTTTATTTGGAATGCATTCAGGAAAGAGAGGCAGTAGAGACCGTGATTATTAGTTTCATCAGGACCTTCAAATGTGTTTTGGAATGTCTATAAAAACTCATTTCAGATCATTTGGAAAGAATAAAGAATTAAGATGTCCTAAAATAAGTCATAGCACTACCAACCTCAATAAATTCAGCAAAGTACTCTTTGATATCATTCTCACTGTTGGCGACTTGTTCTTTCAGTTGTCTAAGATGACCCTCTAGTTGTTTAGTTTCAGAGGTCAAATTGTCAACTGTCAACCTAAAAAATTAACAAAGAGCTTTGAATGAAATAGCGTAAATGATTTACTTGATTATTGATCAGTTTTACTGAGATAAATGAAAGAAAAGTATAAAAGGGTTTCAAATTATATTTTGGTAAATAAGGAGTAAAAGCTGACTAATTATCTACTAATTTCAAAGCAGCTTTTAATGATTTTTAAAAAGAGTGGCCAAAATTTTTAAAAAATTCAATAATATTTATTTTCTAAAAATAACAGCGTAAATAATCTGCGTTCATGCTTTTTTTGTTTGTTTTGTTAATAATTAAAATTTCTCTCACAACATTTTTAGTTTGTAAAATAATAGCAAAATTTTAAAAAGTACATATAGTGAGTGGTGCGTTTCAGATTTTTATATTTTCTTAGGTCACAGAATTTTTTTTAAAATTCATTTTTTTTTACCTGCTAGCTTCTGTTAGAGCTGGGAGTAACTGATCAGCAAACTCCATAATTTCATCTTGTTCTTTTCCAGCTTCTTCTACCAGATAATGAAGAAGTGTGACCCTTGGTTTGTTCGCCCTGGTGTCCATCAGTTTGTTTAGGGATGCTATTTTAAAGCCAAGTGCATTGCCTGCATAGCCACCCTAATGAAGAGTAAGAAATCAAACAATTATTTACTTTTTCTTTAAAAAAGAAACTAAAAATAGAGGTGTACAGGATTTTGTACCGCAATTTTCAGGCCATTTTTACAAATCTGTCTTCGGCAAGATGTCATTTCATAAATCCGGCTGGCCAGTACCCTAATATAAATAAATAATGGCTCCGCTTATCCGGTATCCGGCTATTTTACAAAGCTTGCTCCAGCTCTGACCAGATTTCACTTCATAAATCCGGTCTAATCTGGCTGTGGCCAGATTTTAAAAATTTGAATCCAGTACAGCCCTACAAAAAAATGTTATTTTACTTGTAAGTTAGGGCTGTAGTAGTTTTTTTTAAATAAAAAAAACAACAACTAATTGAGTTTTTATTTTTTTATTACTGCAATAATAATTTGTTTTTTTTTAAAAATTATTTTTATTTCTTTTTAGCTAAAAGAAACTTTAAAGAAAAGGCACTTTAAATTTTTTAATACTGCCATAATATTTTGACAAAAAATCTATAAATTTGACAAATATAAACTTTTACTTTAAAAAATGTATTATTCTAACCATATCTAGAAAACACTTACGGCATTGATAAAATTGCCAGCATGTAGCACATATCTGAGGAAGCCCTTCAAAGATGAGTTCTCTATAATTTGATTGCATGTTTTGATCATAACATCAACATTGGGCAATAGAGCATCCATTGCCACACGGAAGTCGTCTTTAAGGAGCATGCCTTCAACCTAAAATATTATTCATTATTTTAAATAAGAAAGCATACATTTATTGTTACTGTCTTTCTATGTTTTATATATAAATATGTTTTGCATTCACTTAATAGAGTAAGCTTCATTTCTCTAAAAATGTCTTGTATCTTTTCTTTAAAAAAGTGTAGTTCTCTAAAAATATATTTAAATAAACAATCTTAATACAATGAAATTAAGAATGACTTAAATAATGCTAAGAATTTATTCTAAGATTTGTCTATACTTCATATAAAATATATTGACTCATTTGTATTTGTTTTTCCTTTTTAAATATTGAATGAAATAATGAGCTACTCTGTCATATCTTGAGTGACCTCCCCTTCTAGTAGATAACTCTCCCTCCTTACTGGTTTCAAATATCAGAGAGATTCAAACTATTATGTATTTATTAACATTTTACAGAGATCACTCACTGGGACCATGTGGACTCACCCTTATTTTGTAACCTGACAATTTGGAGAGCTGCAAGAAGAACTTTTCAGCATTCCCCAACTTTGTGATGTCACCATCATAATTTTGGATCATCATCACCTGAAGTAAGAGAGGAATCAATGGTGTTTGTCAAATTGTAACTCATGTAAAATACTCGTCTTAAATATATTAAATTAATTAAAATCATGAACAAAAACAAAATCATAATCAGTAAAATATATCCATAATCCCTCACAGTGATGTCTGACACAATTGGTCAAAGCTCCAATATTTAAAGTCTCACATGAGATAAAACACCTTATATAATTCACTTAATTTACACAGAATTGTTCAATTCATTTAAAAGATGATACACATAAAAAATTGGCCCCAAATGATAGAGTTGAATTTTTAAAAATTAATCAAGTTCAAATTGCACTTTCCTCATCAATTTATCAAGTTCAAATTGGACTTTCGTCATCAATTTATCAAGTTCAAATTGGACTTTCCTCATCAATTTATTAAGTTCAAGTTCTACAAACCTCATGAATTCATTAAGTTCAAATTGGACTTTCCTCATCAATTAATCAAGTTCAAATCATAGAAACTTCATCAATTAATTAATCAAGTTCAAGTCATACGAACCTCATCAATTTATCAAGTTCAAATTGCACTTTCCTCATCAATTTATTAAGTTCAAGTCCTACAAACCTCATAAATTCATTAAGTTCAAATTGGACTTTCCTCATCAATTAATCAAGTTCAAATCATAGAAACTTCATCAATTAATTAATCAAGTTCAAGTCATACGAACCTCATCAATTTATCAAGTTCTAATTGGACTTTCCTCATCAATTTATCAACTTCAAATTGTACTCACCTCATCCTTGTCTGGAAGAATTTTTTGCAACCCTCTCAGTCTTTCTGCACCAATCTTAGCAGAGTCGCCATCCCTGATTAAGCCAACAATGTCTTCATGTGACATCTTACTGAACTGCTTCAGGAAGATGTTAGCATTCATGCTGCGTTTCATGTCCAACAAATTTACCTGGAGAACAATAAAAGATGTATTTGTCAGCAGAGAGCTAGATTAGTTGGATATGAAATAAAACACTTTAATCAGTGGCGTCGCTAGGAGGGTGCGGTGGGGGCGGGCTGCCCCAGGTGACACCATCAGGGGGGTGACACCAAATTGTAAAATATTGTATATTCCCATTATTTTGAACTGGATAACTCGGAGGAGTTCTATGGGTTAAGTCTTGAGTGGGCGACACCATGAGATACCAACCCGGGTGACACCCACCCTAATGACGCCTCTGACTTTAATTATTTTCTTTCTGAATGCAAAGAGCTACGGTATGTCAAGCCTGATTTGTGAGGCTAAAGTTATTTTATTTATAGAAATATAGAACTTTAAATAATGTAATGCTCAATTATTGTATACACTGCAAAATATTCTGGTGACAGATTGATTAAATTAAATTCAAGAAAGTTGAATGCAAGCTTTAAAATAAAGTTTCATTCATTCATAAAAGTATTTGAAGACCCGTACCTCAGTTGGTGGCTTGACCTTGGTAGGTTCTTCGACTTTAGCTTCAACAGTCTTCTGACAAAACAGCTGCTCAATCGTGTCGTACTTGACCTCTACTTTGTCAGGCATCTCTAACACCTCTTTCCAAATATTATCTTCATCTGTATAATCATGTTAGAATTTTAATTAAAATTTAGGTAGGACAACATTGCACACACACAAAATTAAACAAAAAAAAAAAATAATTAAAATGACTAAAAAATAATACATGTAATTACAAATCTAAAGAAATAAAAAAAATTAAATCACGTGTTGTTTTTTTAAAATCAAAGAGATCTTGAAAATTACAGAAAATGAAATGAAGCTAAAAAGAATTCATTGCTGTAAGAAACGAAAGACTGCTTCAGTATTAAACCGATATTATCATGTCTAGTTCATTTAATTTTAATAGAAAAACAAGTTTTTTTGTGTTATTTTTAATTTTAATATATTAAATAATAATTATAAAGCATGTACAAACTGGCAACTCACTGCTCATAGACTGTGCTGGTATCTTGGACCAGTTGAATGTTTTCATTTTCTGCTTGGGCTGGGGGGTAGGGATGGGTTTGAAGTTCTGGGGACGTGGGGCCCAAAGGGGTGCACTTGTCAGCGGTGGGGGTATGGACCCCACCATTCCTGGTGGAGGTGGGGGAGGGGGGCCCATGCCAGGAGGTGGGGGCGGNATTGAAAGCACTGTTGGCATTTATAGTAGCTGAGCCCATGCCACCAATCAAAAATGGTGGTGGGGGAGGGGGTGGGGGAGGGCCGGGAATAGATCCAGACGATTGGCCAGCACAGGGGTCAGAGGCTGGAGGTGCCGATGAGAGGACTGAACTTTTGTCTAGCGACGACATGTCCGGGTCCGTCTGCGCACAGGAGCTGATGAGCTCCTTTCTGCTGCTGCCTTGAGGTAAGTTGTCAGACGAGTTCCTGAACCTGGTGAGGAGAAGTTTCTCCAGGGTGGGAGTCTCTGTGTGCTTGGAGTTGTCATTGTCAATGATGATGGCTGCCTGTGCTGCATGCTCTATAAGTTCCCACTGAACGTCACTGAAATAATCAAGACTTGTAGTCAAGACACGTATGTTCACAACCGAATAACATTCAATTGTATTTGTCAAAGATGATTTTCTGGTAAATTTCTAAGGGCCGGATGCAATATTCACTCTAAAGTTTGTAGGTATTATAATGCATACAAAATAAAAATCCTGTGTGCAGAGTTGAGCATCATCCATTTTTTTGCTGGGAGATTTTAAAACATGCAAACACAGTTTTTATAATATCATTATAAAAATTAGCTGTTGGGTAATCCTTAACTACTGCATGGCATCGGTTACATACCTGTGTATCCTCACAGCTTAAAGGGAACATTGGCCATATTATTTTAAAAAAATGAGGGCTGCGGAAATTATCGATTAATTTCTCGATTAATCGGTATAATATTTTATCAATTAAAATTATTTTAATCGATAAAATAGCGTTTAAAATGAAGGGTCATACTTTCTATACCTGTACCGATTTATAAATAAATAATTCATAATTAATAATATTTTGCTTTTTTACGTACAAACTTCTCCATTAAAAAAAAAGAATTTGAAAGTGTAAACTTTAAATAAGCTATTTTATAGGGAAAGTGATATAAAAATTTAAACATTGTTTTTACTTTATTAACAACAGCAAAATTTAAATTCATTGACATTATGTTGAACTACTTATATTTAAATCAAAACATGTCAATTGCTTGTTTTTGTTACTTCCCTTGAAATTTTCAGTTTAATGACGTCATACATCTTATTTTTAACTTAAATCAAAATTATTTATTAATTATTCGGTAATTTTTCAAAAGTTAACGATTAAATTTAAATTAATCGTTAACAGCCCTAAAAAAATACATTCAGATACACAATTATAAAATTAAGACTTCAAATTTGAAACAAATTAATGCATTGATAAAATTGTCTTGTTGGATATTTGAAAGTATGAAGTATGGTAGTGGAAGGTAAGTGTAACAACAAAGTATGAAGTATGGTAGTGGGAGGTAAGCGTAACAACAAAGTATGAAGTATAGTAGTGGGAGGTAAGTGTAACAACAAAGTATGAAGTATGGTAGTGGGAGGTAAGTGTAACAGCAAAGTATGAAGTATGGTAGTGGGAGGTAAGTGTAACAACAAAGTATGAAGTATAGTAGTGGGAGGAAAGTGTAACAACAAAGTATGAAGTATGGTAGTGGAAGGTAAGTGTAACAGCAAAGTATGAAGTATGGTAGTGGGAGGTAAGTGTAACAGCAAAGTATGAAGTATGGTAGTCAGAAGTAAGCGTAACAACAAAGTATGAAGTATGGTAGTGGGAGGTAAGCGTAACAACAAAGTATGAAGTATGGTAGTCGGAAGTAAGTGTAACAGCAAAGTATGAAGTATGGTAGTCGGAAGTAAGCGTAACAACAAAGTATGAAGTATGGTAGTGGGAGGTAAGCGTAACAACAAAGTATGAAGTATGGTAGTGGGAGGTAAGTGTAACAACAAAGTATAAAGTATGGTAGTGGGAGGTAAGTGTAACAACAAAGTATGAAGTATGGTAGTGGGAGGTAAGTGTAACAGCAAAGTATGAAGTATGGTAGTTGGAGAAGTAGTTGGATGGTTGTCAGTGAGAAGATCAATTTTATGAAATTCAGAACTCTTGTCATCTGTTTTTGTAATGTTGGCAAGATGTTATATGGTTTTGAAAGGATTATGTGTTTTTAGTCTCCAAGCTGTCTTTGAAATTACATACTATGAAGATAAAATGATGCCAATGTTACAAACAAGCCATTGATCAACTATGTATGTTAGCTTAAATTAAGTTTTATCTTTTTTCAAAAAAGATCACTTAGCCATAGAGAAAAATGTTTAATGATTTTAAATACTTTAAAAAAAAAATCCAACCTGATTTTTGTGTCCAAATCTATTTGTAGCAATGTCTGTAAGATGGTCAGGAACTTGTCAGATAGTGGAGTATTGTACACCTAGATGAAAGGAAAACATTATAAAATTTGACAACTTTTAAAATAATCTTTTATATCAATATTCACATATGTGTACAATAAATGTTAAACACAATGTGAATGAAAGAATTAAGCTAAAATTTAAAAAACAATTAATTAAAACAATTAAATGTGGTGTTACCCGATAAATTATAAAAAGCCTATCATCCTTTTTACATATATTTCTAATTAAAATAATACTGTATAATACTGCATGATGGTAAACAGGACAGGGGTGTACCAAAACAGTTTTGGAAATAAGTTGTTTTGCATTTTAAAATTGCCTAGTTTTGTAATTATTAATGTACCATGTAAAAATATATCAATTTTATTTTTTGTGGTTTGATTTTTAATTTGAGTTTTTGCATAAAACATTTTTTATAGTTTTTAATTATTCATCTCTATTTATTTATTTTTTTGTCTGTATAGTTATGGGTTTAAAAATTGTTCCCCTCTGTAAAAGATTTACTAGCCCTGTTAAATAAGTTACTTCCCCTGCTAATGAGTAGCTGCCCCTCGTTTTAAAAAAGTGCGTGTCTTGAGCGCAAACTTCTTGTCATTTTGTGTTACGTTTGGTCAGTACCTTGTTAAAAATGACATCAAACAGCTCCCTGTGATTGTTGATGTCCACCGACTCTGAGAAGCACATGGCCAGTTCCTCGTCGTCGTCATTCTTGAAGTCATCAAACACATCACACTGGATGTCCAGCTCCTTGTCCTCAAAGTTACGGAGGTCCGGGATGATATCCAAGAGATTTAGACCTACCACCACAGCATCAAAGTTCAACAGTAATATGAGAATTACAAAAATTTATTTTAAACAATATGTAGATTTAGACCTGTCACCGCAGCAAAAAACGTTCAACAATAATATGAGAATTACTAAAATTTCTTTTAAACGTTATTGTTGCATAGATCAAAAATAAATGACTGCTCAATATATAATATAAGGTGTAAATTATGCATGCTTTTTATTGTTTATATCAAATTGTGTATTATTTAAGAAACTTTAATAAAAATATTTATTTCGTCAATGGGAATTTTCCCTTCAAATTTTTGGTATATGTTGAAGCGTGGATTTGTGAATCTCTTCAGTGTGACTGTTCTATCTCCACACAAACTTTGCTATAACTAGTATTATCATTGCTATTTAGTCAATACTTGGTGTGAGTCATGATGAAAACTGTAGCAATAATGAGCTTCAAAACTAAAATGACCTTCTGCAAGTTACCTCATTTTTTAGGTGTAATACTCTAACATATTTTAGGTTTAGTAATCAAACATCTTTTAGGTATAATAATTTAACATCTTTTAGGAATAGTAATCTACAGGCTTGTCCATGGGACATATTTTTCGGTCCCATCCCATCCCATCCCATGGCAATTTATGCCTGTCCCATCCCATCCCATCCCATGGGAAGTTTCCCATGAAAACATTCCTATGGACAAGCCTGGTAATCTAACATGTATGCACAATTTAGAAATTATACCAAAACAGAGTTTTAAAAAAACAACATAGAATCATGCTGATAGAATGTGTGTGTAGACCAGGATTTCATGTCGTCAAGAGTATTGGTGAGTGATTGAAATTAATTACATCTCTAAGGGCTAAAAAATGTCCTGCTACATAAATGCTTCCAACATTGTACACTGACTGCTTCATTAAATAATAACATTTCATTTATTGTACATATTTCATTGTAAATTTATTCTGAAGATATAAAAGACACCACACAAAAAATTGTACATAAAAATGCTTGAGGCAGCAGGTGGATATTTTTTTATAATGTAATCTTCCTTTAAAAGTGCGATTGTGATTTGCGTGGGGTCGGGTGGGGGTTAAATATTTTGTGGTGACCAGGGGGTGTTGACTGACCCACGAACTCGTTCCTGATCCTGTTCCTCTCGTGCAGGTCATCGCACGCGCACAGGATGCAGTTGATGAAGGCCATGAGGGTCGTCCTGTAAGGGGTCAGCTCAGAAGACTTGAGCTCGTTGATGATCAGTGAGAACCTGTACCTCATCTGTTTCATGGTCTGGGGAAGTTCAAGGAATATCTTTGACACAGAAAACATGTGATCATATTTAAAGTCTGCACTTTAACATTCAGCAATAAAAAAAATTAATCTTTGTAAAACAGTGTTGCCATGCGTGGGGATAAGGTACATAGTTCATAGTATATTGTACATAGTTCAAGGTCATATAAATAGTTCAATGTCATATACATAGTTCAAGGTCATATGCATAGTTCAAGGTCATGCACATAATTAAAGGTCAGGCAAAAGGCTGATTTATGAAAACTCTTTTATTCATGATATCGATAAAAATACAGCAAATTACTTTGCTTTTTTCTAATTAAGATGTAAATTACACCAAACAAATATATCTATTATATTCTGCCGCTTTGAGATTATGTTGTTGTTGTTAGTTGGTCCTTACAGTCAAAGACTCAGCCTGCCGATGAGAATGTCAAATATCCTATATAATAAAAGGCAATCGTCTGTGTGGTCCTCGTTAGTGATTGGTCCCTCAAACTCCTACAGACTCCTACACCCAATCACTAGCGGAGAAAAATTAAATCTCATTTACATATTGAATAGATTTACGCGGACGTTCAAAACGAGTTATTTTTGGTGCAGTATTTTTGTCATCATTCAGTACTGTGTTCCAATCTTGAAGTGTGCCACTACTGTTTCTCCTAGTCAACATGCACCGTAACGACGGCGGAGCGTCCTTGGACGGGCTTTGTTGCTCGTTTAGTATATTCTGCCTACAACCTAGTTACATCTTCACCTATATACTATGTACACGTTAGGTCTGAGCCGATATAATGCCTACCAATGTGAACCGTATTTATAACGACTACACCCTTACAATGCCTAAACTGATAAATCCTTTCAACAATAGAGAGTTAAACACCATTATAATGCATGAAGTGTTATAGAGTATACACAGAGGTGTCACTCGATTTGGAGCACCCGGGGTGGTAGCTCATGGTGTCCCCCACCCCTCACTCACGACTTACCCCACAGAACTCCTCCAAGTCTTCCAATGCCAAATAACGGGAACATATACAATTTTACATTTTAGTGTCACCCCTTGTAATAGTATCACCTGGGGCGGCCCGCCCCCACCGCACCCCTAGTGACGACACTGAGTATACATCATTACAACCTCAAGAGTTTACCTTGAAGGTGTCTAGTGCATCCATGGCGAGCTTGTAGCCATCCTGTGAGTACATGCACAGGGCAGACAGCAGCTCTACCACTTGTTTCTTGACCATAGCGTTGTTGGTGTCCATCGCTGTAACAAAGGGAGATTACCATTTAGCAACGATGTATTGTATTAAACAATTATTTAAAAATACACAATCACAACTATTCCTTGAGTATGCACTTGTTTATCTAAGGAACTGTTCCTTCTTTATGTAGTTATATATCTAATATAAAAATAATATACATGTCTGTTTGAAATCATTTGCTATCAAAACCTCAAACAATATTTTCCCCAAAAGTACTTCGATCACGTCATCAGTAGCCGCCCAAGTCAATGATTCCCGTCGCTAACTGAAGTCCGTAAAACTTACAACAGTGAGATTATCTTAGATATACAGACGCTCCTTCTATGCAGAAGATAATTGCGTCCACAGACCATGAGAGATGATCTGTTGGCAAGTGATGCAGCGGTCACAGGCAAAGGCTATAGGGGCTCCACGCATTACCCCAGCCGCCTAACTATTGTCTAGTTAGGTACCCATTCGGAGCTGGGTGACTCGGGGACTCCTCAGGCCCCGAGAACAAATCCTCACCTTCGTGTGGATTCGAACTCGTGACCATCAGTATGACAGTCGAGAGCGCTACCTCTCGACCACCACGTCCCACCACGATTATTATTATTATTTTTTGTTTTGTTTTGTTTACGGAGTCCATTTAAAAACTAAACCTCAACAAGTGTGACACGTGGATGTGTGTTTGGCGAATATCTTTATTTTTAAAATTTTCTTTTGAGTCTCTATGGGTCCGTGTATTCGCGCGCGTGTCCGTGTGTGCGTGCGTGTGCCCAGTAAATTCAATCATCGCCGCTGCCAAGGTTTAGCGGATTATTTCAAGCTGTAAAATAAAATCCAAAACAATTTTGATACAACACCGGTTGTTGCCTGAAGAAACCAGGCAAAACCAAGACATTGTCAACATTTAAAACTGTAATAATAGAAAAAGTCAAGATACGACTTGCACCACGGATAAGCCTAAGACGCAATAATATTTTGTACAGTAAGAGCGTGAGAAAGATCTGGTGCCGAATTCTATTCTAATTTGAGAGTACATTCAACAACCGCCCCCCCCCAAATTACATACAACAAAGCACCAACTTACATACAACAAACCACCAACTTATATACAACAAACCACCAACTTACATACAACAAATCGCCAAATAACATACAACATACCACCAAATAACATTAAAAAACCACCAAATTACATACAACAAACCCCCAACTTACATACAACAAACCACCAAGTTACATACAACAAACCACCAAATTACATACAACAAACCACCAAATTACATACAACAAACCCCCAAATAACGTACAACAAACCACCAAATTACATAAAACAAACCACCAAATTACATACAACAAACCACCAAATTACATACAACAAACCACCAAATTACATTAAAACACCACCAACTTACATACAACAAACCACCAAATTACATAAAACAAACCACCAAATTACATACAACAAACCGCCAAATAACATACAACAAACCGCCAAATAACATACAGCAAACCATCCAAAAAACATACAACAAACCACCAAATTACATAAAACAAACCACCAAATTATATACAACAAACCGCCAAATAACATTCAACAAACCGCCAAATAACATACAACAAACCACCGACTTACATACAACAAACCACCAAATTACATACAACAAACCACCACATTACATACAACAAACCACCAACTTACATACAACAAACCCCCAACTTACGTACAACAAACACCCAACTTACATACAACAAACCACCAAATTACATACAACAAACCGCCACATAACATACAACAAACCGCCAAATAACATACAACAAACAACCAAATTACATATAACAAACCACCAAATTACATACAACAAATAATCAAATTACATACACCAAGCCACCGACTTATATAAAACAAACCACCGACTTATATACAACAAACCACCGTTTTATATACAACAAACCACCAAATTACATACAACAAGCTACCGACTTATATAAAACAAACCACCGACTTATATACAACAAACCACGGACTTATACACAACAAACAACCAACTTACATACAACAAACCCCCAAGTTACAAACAACAAACCACCAACTTACATACAACAAACCACCAAATTACATACAACAAACCATCAAATTACATACAACAAAACAAATTACATACAACAAGCTACCGACTTATATAAAACAAACCACCAACTTATATACAACAAACCACCGACTTATATACAACAAACCACCAACTTACATACAACAAACCACCAACTTACATACAACAAACCACCAACTTACAAAAATTGTAGAAATGTATCACAGCTTACCAGCTTTCCCCTTCTTGCTTTTCCTCTTCCCGTGTTTTTCTTTCTCTCTGTCACTCTGTGCCTTCACCATTTCAAATATTTTATCAAATTAATTTTAATCACAAATAACACCTTCTTACACTCCAATAACAGTTTCCTTACTCCTAAATAATACTTGTCTGTATTTCTTCAGAGCGAAATATGTTGATACTAAAGCCGGGTATAAGAAAGGAAGTAGGCAACTCATGGCAGACGGTCTATATTTAGAACTGGGGTTCCCCAATCGATACCAGCTCACTCATTTAAAGGAATAATGAAATCTATTTATAGTACAAAGAGATGACGCCAAAAAACTCCGTCAAAATATCATTGATCTGGGGAAATTCTCACCAGCAAAATTTGATCAACGTAACGAGGAGGACTGAAGACCTAAGGGGGTAGGTAGCCAAGAAGGTCGATAGCCAAGAAGGTCGATAGCCACGGGAAGGTTGATGGCCATTGGAAGGTTGATGGCCATTGGAAGGTTGATGGCCATTGGAAGGTTGATGACCATGGGGTTTATGGCCATGGGGTTTATGGCCATGGGGTTTATGGCCATGGGGTTGATGACCATGGGGTTTATGGTCATGGGATTGATGACCATGGGGTTTATGGCCATGGGGTTTATGGCCATGGGGTTTATGGCCATGGGGTTGATGACCATGGGGTTTATGGCCATGGGATTGATGACCATGGGGTTTATGGCCATGGGATTCGTTGTTGAACGTGCAGATGAAACCACCATCTTGCTAAGATTGTTCCAGAAGGGGACATTTATTATTGACACGTCATTGTTCCAGAAGGGGACATTTATTATTGACACGTCATTGTTCCAGAAGGGGACATTTATTATTGACACGTCATTGTTCCAGAAGGAGACATTTATTATTGACACGTCATTGTTCCAGAAGGGGACATTTATTATTGACACGTCATTGTTCCAGAAGGGGACATTTATTATTTATTGACACGTCATTGTTCCAGAAGGGGACATTTATTATTGACACGTCATTGTTCCAGAAGGGGACATTTATTATTGACACGTCATTTGTTATTATTGAGCCCTCTCGCCCAAGAAGAGCAGCAGTCGATCATCGTCGACATCTGCGATTCCCCAAGAGAACAAGCCACCTACGAGAGTCCTACAGGCATCCTGCTATCCTGGACGAGTATCTCCAGCATCTTCCGGTTATGGCCAAATCTCTTGTCGTTTAGGTATGATTAAATTATCCATTATTGGCACTTGGTTGTATGTTAATCTGATTGACAATTCATTCTAATTTTTTTTAACTTTAAAAACAACAAAAATAAAAACGAATAGATGAATATATTTTTGTGTATGTATTTAATTTTGTGTAACTTTATTTTTGACTCTCCTGCAAGAGAGAGTGAGAGAGAGAGAGAGAGAGAGAGAGAGAGAGAGAGAGAGAGAGAGAGAGAGAGAGAGAGAGAGAGAGAGAGAGAGAGTGAGAGAGAGAGTGAGAGAGAGAGAGAGAGTTAGAGAGAGAGAGAGAGAGTGAGAGAGACAGAGAGAGAGTGTGAGAGAGAGAGAGTGAGAGAGAGAGAGAGAGAATTGAAAAAAGATAATAGAAGCCACAGAGAGAGAGAGAGAGAGAGAGAATTGAAAAAATATCATAGAAGCTACAGAGAGAGAGAGAGAATTAAAGAGAGAGAGAATTGAAAAAAGATAATAGAAGCTACAGAGAGACAGATAGAGAATTGAAGAGAGAGAGAATTGAAGAGAGAGAGAATTGAAGAGAGAGAATTGGAGTTAAAGAGAGAGAGAGCGAGAGAATGGAAGTTAAGAGAGAGAGCGAGAGCAATGAAGAAAGAGAGAGGAATAGAGGATTGAAGAGAGAGAGGGGGTAGAAAGATTTGAAGAGTAGAGAAAGAAAGATATACAGAGATTTGGAATCGCTGGCACTTGCTTTTCAAAGATATCGTTTGTAATCGTCTGGCCTGGCTTTTAAACGCAATCAATCTAAAGAGCAAGTACACATATCGATCCAGTGCGGGATCTCAGTTTAATAGAAACACACACACACAAAACGAGGCGATGCAAGAACACGTTGGAAAGTTTAGGGGAATTCCTTCAGCGTTGTGTCATTGTGAGATATTGGCGTTAGTGACCGGTGAGGTGAGGTCAATGAGAGTCGAGGTAAGATGACTACAGGTACTGTTACTGTTACTGTTACCACTCTACTGCTAGAAGCTGACAAATAACTAGTAACACATAGAGAAAAAAAATAGTTACAATGTAACATAGAAGGACAGGGGCATTTAAAAAAAAGAAATATAGATGACATTTTAATGTAAATATCAAGAGTCTGTATGATATTTTAACGTAATACTAAGACTATAAAAGCCATTAAAACGTAAATACGAAGAATATAGATGACATTTTAACGTAAATATCAAGACGTTCTATGTTATTTTAACGTAATACTAAGTATATAATATAAAAGCCACTAAGATGTAAATACCAAGAATGTAGATGACATTAGAAGGTACTATGCACATGTCTACTCGTTCAATAGTTTAACGAAATATCACGTTTTAATAAAGTTCCCAGAAACCTACATCCTTAAATAGGGTAAGGTAATATTCATCATCAACTGTGACCAGGGCAGGCCTTAGGCTACTGCAACCTATACGGCCTCAGTGGGCCCCGCACTTTCATTGGCCACGTCTATCTTAATTTTCACTTATTATCCATAACCTTACCCAGAACGGGCCCCGCGCAATCCGTTTCGCAGACTAAGCGCATAGGGCCCACAACTGTTAAGGCCACTCCTGACTGTTAACACTTCCCTCTACTCATAAAAACACATTAGGGTTGGTACTGATTGAAAAAAGTTGGTTCAATTAATCGATAAAAAATTTAATAGATTAATCGATTCATTTCAAATATTTATATTTTTATTACGCATATATAGGCTAGATCCCACTAAATTGCGATTTATTTTGCGAGAAATCGGTTAAGTCTCGGTAATTCCAAGGCTCCAAAATTTTGTGACGTAATACTGCAAATTCGTTCTTCTATGGAAGAAATAAAGAAGAAAAATCTTTTTGTTTACGTATGTACGTCTAAATAAAGAATAATAATACGATGAAATGGTATATACGTATATATAAGTATATATATATATGATTAATAAATTTGAAAAAAATAAAATTTCCTAATTTCTTAAATTTTAATCGATTTTTAATCGGTCAAATTAATTTTAATCGATTAAAATTTGTACCGATTACTTGATTAATTAATCGTTAATTTCCGCATTCCTAAAATACATTCATTCAATTTTTACCCATGTCAAACTTTGGTGCGTAGCATCGCCGTTCGGACACCAAAAACTCCACACCGGTGCGCGAGTTGATGCAGCTTTTGATGCACCGCACGCACTCGAACTTCAGAAGGATTGTCTTGAACGAGGAGACGTCGCGTGCGCTGTGGGCCAAACATTCAAAGAGAAGCTCCAGGCCTTCATGAGCTGACATAACAGAGTTAAGTCCATCAGTGGTGGCGATGATGACAGGGGACAACAACAAAAAGTATCTAAGAGACTTATGTTGTATGAGTAGGTTTGAGGGTCCTAGATAATTAACCTCTGTCGCATCAAATTGATGGTCAATGATATCATAGTGGAGCATTACAAATATTTGAATATTAAAAAAAAAAAATAATTATATACCATTTCTGTGGAAATTTTAGAGAAGAAAAGTTGTTATAACTTGGAGTCATAATTATTTTTTTATATTTAAAAAAAAAAAACTTTTTAAATTGAATTTATGTTCGATGGTTGAGTACCAATAAAGAGATTATTAGTACATTGTTTTTTGTTGTTGTTGTTCTTCCCTACACAATAGATTGTGACTTAACTCGTTCTAGATTCGCCTACCCAAAAAGTCTTCCATCCATTCGCTGTCTAACACGGCCAACCTCTGCCTCAGTCTGCACAGACTTTCTATGGTGGGATGTCTTAGAGAGCCGACGCTGGACCGTGACACGTGACTACCCGAGGAGATATCCGCAACGAGGCTCTCCGACTTGCATCTCTGGCCCATGACGTCATCGCGGCCGGTGCCGTGGCGAGGGCTCCAGAACGGGTGGAGGAAGTCGTCTGGACTCAGGCTGTGGCTCATCGGACTCCAGGTGTCGCGCCACCGGTTGTTCTCGTGTTTGTGATGTCCAGGGTGAGAGGAGAGCCTGTCCACGCCGTCATCGCTGTCCACTTCCCACGGATCGATGCCGAGGTCGCGGTCAGCGCCGGAGAAGCGGCTGAAGCCGGAGTCGTTGAGATACTTGAGAGATCTGCTCTGGTAACGGTGACGGTCACTTAGACTGACCAGTGAGACCGGTCGGCAATGTCCGCAGCTCATCGCGGTGTCATTGATTGAAGATTCTCGAAAATCGATGGACAGGCAAGTAAATCTGCATTCCAAATTGAAGGTCAACTCAATGCTGACCACAATGTCCGATATGAAAAGTGAGGTCAAGACTCACCACAATGTCCGATATGAAAAGTGAGGTCAAGACTCACCACAATGTCCGATATGAAAAGTGAAGTCAAGGCTCACCACAATGTCCGATATGAAAAGTGAGGTCAAGGCTCACCACAATGTCCGATATGAAAAGTGAAGTCAAGGCTCACCACAATGTCCGATATGAAAAGTGAAGTCAAGGCTCACCACAATGTCCGATATGAAAATTGAGGTCAAGGCTTCACAAAATGGACCAATAAGATTGTTGAGTTTAAGGCATAACCCGTGTCACTATATCTTACCCCAAGAAATCCAACACTATTATGGGAATGTGTTTTAACTGACACTGACTGAGAGCCATGATATGTTCTACATCCATGAAAAGACAACTTCCTCCCTAAACACCATATTCGGTATCAACTTTTCATGTAATAACGAAAGGGATTTTTTGGCATTTCATTCCTGCAGCTTATTCGGAGTACGCAGATAGTATTTTATTTTTACAATGTTTATGTCACTTTGTTTCAATCTTAGCCAAGATCATTGTATTGTAGTAACCGTTCCCGAAAGTCGTTGGTGAAATCAGTCGACGAATGGCGATGAATGTAGAAGCAAACAACCCGTTCTCGTCAGAACAGATGTGAACAACCACGTATTGTGCAACCCGGCCTCAACCCGAGGTGGCATCTGATTCAATAAGCTCCATGTATTTTAGTTTTTAGTTTCGTATTTTTTCTCCCGTTTCTAGTATCACATGAATCACGTGTTGACTGAAGACGCAGTGTCAAAAGTCAAAGCCTAATTAAAACGACCTGCCTTAATCAACAAATATGACGTGACATCACAACATGGCCAGTGCCAGGGATCAAAGAACAAAGCCAGCAACATGAAACAACGCGCATATTTTTAACGCGGAACTACACCGTACCACCGGCGTAAATAATCTCACACACCGAATGGACACAACATGATGCTTGCTAAGGTTATTTACTGTGTCACAGACACTTTTCGAGGATTTTTATCAGGCTATTTGATCGTGAATCTTGTGTTAATTAAAAATGGCTCAGGTTATCACAACGAATCACAACTTTCAATTGTAAAGTTAGCATTCGAGATTAAATATGTTTCTTATTTAAAATCATATATTTGTTTTATTTATTTTTTTATTTTTTTTTTACAATTAAGGAATAGTTTTCCCACGAAACGTGGAGGGGAACTAATAAATGTATGGCACGTTTCGTCTTACGGCGTGGGTAATCTACCTTGAACAAGATGGCTGACTTCCCGGTGCCAAGGACGCCAATGAAATGGACGAGGTTATTAGCACCTAGAGTCATGCGTCCACACGGCCGAACCTTGTGGTTCACATTGCAGCCCCACGACATTGACCAAAATCATTTAGCACGATGTTTCAAGTGTTCTCAAACTTTCTTCGAGTCACGACTAAAAGCCCTAATGGCGTCTTTCTTTTCACACAGCGCGCAATAACATGTCTTTTTTGTTTTTTGGGTGTTTTCTTTTTTAAAAATATCTATGTCGTACTCAGCGGCTCCCTTCTAATTATGTGTAAGCTCGCCCTTAGGGGTTCAAGGTAGGGAAGTTTGGGAACCTCTGCTACACAGGAGGACACGTATTTTAGACTGCGAAAAAAAGTACATCTAGTACAGAAATTGATCGAGTTCAGGAATGGCGCTAAACAGTGATACAAATCACGAAACAGGTGACTGAATGAACTACACTGACCACGTTATACTACACTGTCCACGTTAGACTACACTGACCATTTAGACAACACTGACTACGTTAGACTACACTGACCACGTTAGACTACACTGACCACATTAGACTACACTGTCCAGGCCAGACTACACTGACCACGTTAGACTACACTGACCATTTAGACAACACTGACTACGTTAGACTACACTGACCACGTTAGACTACACTGACCACGTTAGACTACACTGACCACGTTAGACTACACTGTCCACGTTAGACTACACTGACCACGTTAGACTACACTTTCCACGTTAGACTACACTGTCCACGTTAGACTACACTGACCACGTTAGACTACACTGTCCAGGCCAGACTACACTGACCACGTTAGATTACACTGTCCACTTTAGACTACACTGACCACGTTAGACTACACTGTCCACGTTAGACTACACTGACCATGTTAGACTACACTGTCCAGGCCAGACTACACTGACCACGTTAGACTACACTGACCACGTTAGACTACACTGACCACGTAAGACTACACTGACCACGTTATACTACACTGTCCACGTTAGACTACATTGACCATTTAGACAACACTGACTACGTTAGACTACACTGTCCACGTTAGACTACACTGACCACGTTAGACTACACTGACCACGTTAGACTACACTGACCACGTTAGAATACACTGACCACGTTAGACTACACTGACCACGTTAGACTACACTGTCCACATTAGACTACACTGTCCACATTAGACTACACTGTCCACGTTAGACTACACTGTCCACGTTAGACTACACTGTCCAGGCCAGACTACACTGTTAACGTTAGACTACACTGACCACGTTAGACTACACTGTCCAGACCTGACTACACTGACCACGTTAGACTACACTGACCACGTTAGACTACACTGTCCAGGCCAGATTACACTGTCCACTTTAGACTACACTGACCACGTTAGACTATACTGTCCAGGCCAGACTACACTGACCACGTAAGACTACACTGACCACGTTAGACTACACTGTCCACATTAGACTACACTGTCCACGTTAGACTACACTGTCCACGTTAGACTACACTGTCCATGCCAGACTACACTGTTAACGTTAGACTACACTGACCACGTTAGACTACACTGTCCAGACCTGACTACACTGACCACGTTAGACTACACTG
>MUZC01000249.1:1582798-1611544 GCA_002072015.1 Radix auricularia
AGACTACACTGACCACGTTAGACTACACTGACCACGTTAGACTACACTGACCACGTTAGACTACACTGTCCACGTTAGACTACACTGTCCAGGCCAGACTATACTGTACACGTTAGACTACACTGACCACGTTAGACTACACTGACCACGTTAGACTACACTGTCCACGTTAGACTACACTGTCCACGTTAGACTACACTGTCCAGGCCAGACTATACTGTCCACGTTAGACTACACTGTCCACGCTAGACTATACTGTCCACGTTAGACTACACTGACCACGTTAGACTACACTGACCACGTTAGACTACACTGACCACGTTAGACTACACTGTCCACGTTAGACTACACTGACCACGTTAGACTACACTGTCCACGTTAGACTATACAGTCCAGGCCAGACTAGCAGAATCTTTGCACTCCGGTGTTCAAAAACTCTATCAAATTTTTTTAAAGCCCTCAAATATTTCTTTGTTTTCAAAAATTTTGAAATACTGCTCATGGCTAGAGACTGAGAGCTTTCATTAATTATTGCGTAAATTAAATATTATTCAAATATCCCGTACCGCTGGTTAATTGCGAGTTTTATTGCGGGCATGAATATGAGCGAAACATCGAGGAGATCTTAAACTCTATTTATTAGGATGCGAGCTACAAACGAAAAACCAATCGTCAAAGGCGCAATAAATCAAAGAAATTGGCCTGTTAAACGAAACAAAATAAATAAAAGATTAACTTTCATCGCAGAAAGTAATAACTTTCCCGGAAAAAAAAAACACTTCATCGTAAAAGTTATAATATTTATTTTAAATCATGCTTTTAAAAAATGATACGGTTAATTTTAAAAAAAACAACAACAAATAAACAAACGCGAAACCATAAAGTTTAACACTTATTGCCTCCCAGAAGTCCTTTCATGTGTGTACGAAACACAACATCGTGGAACAACGAAGCGACCACACCTCACCACCACATCAAATAGATCACTAGTGCCGGCCACTGTTTAACTCCAGCCGCAATCACCGATGCTACAAAGTGCGGAGATTCTTCTTCTTTGTTCCCCTTGTGCGTGGGACGAGTTAGAACCCGCTTTTCGTGCACGCACTGATTGTCTCCCATTTTCTGCCATCATTTTTTAAAAATCTTCGTAAAATGTAAATTGCGTGTTTGCCAGTGATTAAATTATTTCCGCACGAGAGGTTGATGTCAAAATCACACTGAGAGCAGCACATCACGTCAGATGTAACTTCGCGTCGTAACTATGTGCCAGCTTGACCAGTCGTGGAGCCATGACATATTGCAACTTAACAACATTACCTGGGACCACCAACGAGGGACACATCCAGCTAAGGATCCACTCCCATCGTCAGCATGCCCGTTATTTTACCTGAGATACCTCTTTTAGTGTCTGTCTGACATCTGATACAGAAAAGTGTCTGCCTGACATCTGATACAGAAAAGTGTCTGTCTGACATCTGATGCAGAAAAGTGTCTGCCTGACATCTGATACAGAAAATTGTCTGCCTGACATCTGATACAGAAAAGTGTCTGTCTGACATCTGATACAGAAACCCTTTGATGTTCGTTTGACCGTGATGTCAGAAGTGAGGACGTTAAGTTTCCCTCAAAGACCATGCTGGCCTGTGTGGTAAGTGAAGCGGCGATACGAGGGCACAATTCCCAGCGATATGAGGGCACTATTCCCAGCGATACGAGGGCATTATGCCCAGCGATACGAGGGCACTATGTCCAGCGATACGAGGGCACTATGCCCAGCAATACAAGGGCACTATGCTCAGCGATACGAGGGCACTATGTCCAGCCATACGAGGGCACAATGCCCATCGGCCTTTAATTAACACTATTGTCAGGTGCCCATCAGAGCTGCGTGGACTCCAGAACACGGCAACAAGCCCCTGCCTACTTCACAGAGATTCGAACCCGCGACTCTCGGTACGGCAGCCAGCCCCCACCGTACCCCTACGTGATGTCAGATGTCTCCAACATCAGCCAGGGATGAACGAACACACGATGTTTCTAGCTCCCCGCTTTATTCAATCGTGCCAGTTTCCGCACGGCATGAAAATGTCGTCTGCAAGACTCTTTTACAAATCTCGAGAGGTTATCTATCTCTTTCTAACACAGAACCACCCTCCCCCCCCTTTTCCCCTCAAACTCCACCAACATCACATCAATCTGCATGTGCTTTTCAAAACTCTGATCCGGTCGCTATCACGTGATGTACAGGCCTTTTGGTCTGTGAAAATCTCAGTGTTTCAATTCTGCGTTTGACAAACACAACATAAATAATTACATATGACCGTGTTTTGTTTGACAAACACAACACACATGAATACAGATGACCATGTTTTGTTTGACAAACACAACACACATAAATACAGATGACCATGTTTTGCTGGACAAACACAACACACATAAATACAGATGACCATGTTTTGTTTGATAAACACAACACACATAAATACAGATAAACGTCTTTTGTTTTACAAACACAACACACATGAATACAGATGACCATGTTTTTTTCCCTAAAGATTCACCAAAAACACGAACGAGTTTAATGGAAAGTTGAGGAAAGAGAAAGTGCACCCAGATTCCTGCTGGCGGACAAATCGATTACAGAGTTCACACCGCATGGAGGGCCGGGTAGACCCCGTGGGGAGGGGGGTAGAGGGCGGTCCGAGTGATGTAGCCCAAACAGCCATTCAGCCCCCCCCCTTTAAGCCCCACCACACCTCGGTCATGGGCTGTCCGCTGTAAACGAGGGGGCTCTTCCCCATCACAAAAGATTGAGAATATCTACAGAGTGTTTGATGTTGAGAATATATACAGAGTGTTTGATGTTGAGAATATCTACAGCGTGTTTGATGTTGAGAATATCTACAGAGTGTTTGATTTTGAGAATATCTACAGAGTGTTTGATGTTGAGAATATATACAGAGTGTTTGATGTTGAGAATATCTACAGAGTGTTTGATGTTGAGAATATCTACAGAGTGTTTGATGTTGACAATATCTAGAGTGTGTTTAGTGTTGTCGAGAATATCTACAATGTGTTTGGTGTTGCCGAGAATATCTACAATGTGTTTGGTGTTGCTGAGAATATCTACAGAGTGTTTGGTGTTGCTGAGAATATCTACAGAGTGTTTGGTGTTGCTGAGAATATCTACAGAGTGTTTGATGTTAAAGAATATCTACAGTGTGTTTGGTATTGTTGAGAATATCTACAGAGTGTTTGATATTGTTAAGAATATCTACAGAGTGTTTGATGTTGTTGAGAATATCTACAGAGTGTTTGGTATTGCTGAGAATATCTACAGTATGTTTGATGTTGCTGAGAATATATACAGTGTGTTTGATGTTGCTGAGAATATCTACAGAGTGTTTGATGTTAAAGAATATCTACAGAGTGTTTGATATTGTTGAGAATATCTATAGAGTGTTTGATATTGTTAAGAATATCTACAGAGTGTTTGATGTTGTTGAGAATATCTACAGAGTGTTTGATGTTGTTGAGAGAATATCTACAGAGTGTTTGATGTTGTTGAGAATATCTACAGAGTGTTTGATGTTGTTGAGAATATCTACAGAGTGTTTGATGTTGCCGAGATATTGCCCAAGCGATTCTCGGAACACCAACGATCTACTCGGGGAGAGTTCCAACATTGATTGTCTCAAATATAAACATGAAAGTGTTGACCATTAAATATTAGCCTTGTGTTTGTGTGGAGGAAAACTCGGGGGAGGCTGGGTGGACATATCGCAACAATCAGCACTGAATAACTAGGCACTGAATAGCTAGGCACTGAATAGCTAGGCACTGAATAGCTAGGCACTGAATAGCTAGGCGCTGAATAGCTAGGCACTGAATAGCTAGGCACTGAATAGCTAGGCACTGAATAGCTAGGCACTGAATAGCTAGAGTAGTTTTCGTCAAAAATTAATGTATGATGCCTAGGGCTTTTATCGATTAGTTTAAATTTAATCGTTGACTTTCGAAAAATTACCGATTATATAATCGATAATTTTTTTTACTAAAGCTAAAAATAAAGATGTATGACGTCTTTGAACTGAAATTTTCAAGGGAAGTAACAAAAACAGGCAATTGACATTTTTTTGTTCGATTGAGTTTTCCCCCTTGTCTTAAAAAAACATTTTTTTAAAAATAACAATAATACTAACTAAAATTTGTTTTTAAAAGCAAAACAAAAAATCAAACAAAAGTTAAGCATACGATGGAAAATATTGCTTAGTCTCACTTCACCAGTGGTTTATTACATAAATGTCCAATGAGTTATAAAAAAAACTTTTATTTGAAAACTCATTACAACTACAATTATTATTTATAATAAATATTTTTAAAAAAGAATCGGGATTAGGAATTAACATACTAAAGTTTTAGTGTAACTTAATATTTAACAATACAAATTTTTAAAAATCTGTATAAATTTTTAAAACATAGTTAGCAATAAAAATAAGTTAAATAACATATTAAAGTTTAGGCACTTAAATGAAAATTTCAATTTAATTTTAAAATATAAAGGTAATACAGCTATATAGAAATTGTTTGATGGTAAACAAAAACATAAATATCATCTTCTTATCCCAAATGGTTCAAAATTTATGATTTTTTTCTAAGACCCCATAATCACTTTTTTTTTACTAAGTTGTTTTCCTTCACACTTTGTGCCTTTTAAGGGATTTTTAAAAATACCTATAACTAAAGTATTTAATTAAAAAATATTATATTGTTAGGATTTAGGATACATATTTAAACATCAGTAGGTTAATATAATGTCAATGAATTTAAGTTTTGTTGCTTTTAATTTAGTAAAAAAAAAATATTACTTTTTAATCTCATTTTCCTTATAAAAACAGCTTATTTTAAAGTTTACACATTAATTTTTCTTAAAAATAGATAGGTTTGTACGTAAAATTCTTTTAAATTAATTATTAATAATTAATTATTTATTAAGAAATCAACACAAAAACAAAATTAAATCATTTTCTTTAATTTTTTTATTGCTATTTTATTATTTTTTTTAAAATGTACCAATTAATCGAGAATTGAATAGTTTGTTTTCGCAGGCTTAATAATTTCTCATGCTTTTTTTTTTTGTGTGTAAATTACAGTGTCTTTTAATATTTTGTTCCCTTTCTTAAATTGATTCGCAAAAAGTTTTATTATGTGATACATGTAAATAATATCTTATATTAGGGGTGTGTGGTCCATGTAAATATTATCTTATATTATGGGCGTGTTGCCTCTGTAATGTCATTTAACATTACAAACAATAATAATAAGGGATCCGGTTTTGTTGTTGTTTCATCAAATACTCTTCTGTCTTGTGCAAAGCTCCCGCCCTTTAAGTGACAGTCTCTCATTTCATTACCTCCATGGTAATTAATTACCAACAGCCTGTAAGAAGGTTCATCTCTGATATTGTCTCATAAATCAATCGGACCAGACAGGATCCTTGTGATGCTTAGCCGCTGTTTGACAGCGCGGATTACTTGTACCATAAAAATATGGACGTGAACAAGATGACACCAACCATAAATGAAATTTATATGTTTTGAACCTGTGCACTAAGTGACTTGATATTATATCACTATCGTAAATAAACATTTAGAAATTGCGATTTCTTATGCCTTGGTTTTACTTCTTATTTGAGCAACAATACGATGTCTTTGATCTATGTTTCATATAACGACAGCCAAGGGAGTATATTCAAATAAAGGCGTTACATTTATACCAACAAAGGAAAAGCTCAGTTTTTTCCCTTGAACGTCTTTAAATTTTCACACCCGTGCTTGGCGTGTAAGTGTCAGAAAACGTATATTCCCACTCCGCCCCCTTTCCACCACATCCTCTCCCCTCCACCGCACCCTGAAAGATCTCCTATTTTTAAAACACGGAAACTCTTTATTTGGTAACACGTAATCCACAAGTGTTTCTATCAGCCCGCAGCTCGCACTAATCCACGTGACACCAGCACGCACACGGCCTTGACACACGAGTATTGTCAACAGAACCGCTCTCATCATCAGCTACTTAGTTTTAGTCCAGGTGTGGGGGGAATCAAGGTCCGTGGGTTGGTATTCGGCCTACTGTGACAATCAGTGTGGGGGTAGGGAGGGAGGCTGAAGAAGGACTCATGGTAAACACTTTGTAAGTTTCATAAACGAAGTTTTACGACTTTAAGTAGGGTAATTAATATTATTTTTTTTTGTTACTTTTAGTTTATCATTATGATATGTTTGCTAATCTAACATGTACCACGAATGTAATTTTGTCTGTACCATGACTGTATGTTGTCTGTAGTCTGTATCTGTACCATGACTGTATGTTGTCTGTAGTCTGTATCTGTACCATGACTGTATGTTGTCTGTATCTGTAACATCACTGTATGTTTGTCTGTAGTTGTACCATGACTGTATGTTGTCTGTATCTGTACCATGACTGTATGTTTGTCTGTAGTTGTACCATGACTGTATGTTTGCCAGTAGTTGTACCATGACTGTATGTTTGTCTGTAGTTGTACCATGACTGTATGTTTGCCAGTAGTTGTACCATGACTGTATGTTTGCTCTCTGCACTTGTTTAAGCACATATATTTTCCAAAACCTACATTTCCCTTATTTTTAAAAAAATGAATCTATATGACAAGCCTAACCTGTCCCACAGACCCCCCCCCCCGCCTGTTATCACGAAACACATACGTAGCTCGTAATTAATTCTCCCTAACTAATTGAGGGAGTTTAGTAAATTACAATATTAAGGCGACATTTTCGGACTGCAACATTTAAGATAAGTAATCAAGTTTGGGACCATAATGTTTTCATGTATTACAATAATAAAGCATGTCTCTTTTTATCCACAAAGGGTCAATGAATGCTTTTCTTTGACTGGGAAAAGGTTCTTAAATAATGGGTGGTCGTTGCCGAAGGATGTCAGATGGGGAACCATGTCGTGCCAGCGTCGGATCTATCCGTTGAGTTTGTTTGGGCTGTATGACATCTTATCATTTTTCCCCGCACAGGTAGAAAAGCACTTTAATGACCCGTTCTCCTCCACCACCAAGCCAAAAAAGTAATTTTTTCAACTTAAGAAAAACTAACTTTGGCCCCCAAGCCGCAACCTGTAATTTAAAAAAATAATGATCCTTGATTTTGGGAATAAGTGGGACGGAACTGAATTAATTTTGGGGAAAAGTGGGACGGAACTGAATTAATTTTGGGGAAAAGTGGGACGGAACGGAATTGATTTTGGGAATAAGTGGGACGGAACGGAATTGATTTTGGGAATAAGTGGGACGGAACGGAATTGATTTTGGGAATAGGTGGGACGGAACTGAATTGATTTTGGGAATAAGTGGGACGGAACGGAATTGATTTTGGGAATAAGTGGGACGGAACGGAATTTTAAGATATAAAAACAAATCAAACATGAGATTTGAAAGATGTTACAAAGATGGCTGAAAGGCTCATCGGGTCACCAAAATAACACAGCAGACGAGAAATCAGAGGAATGCGGACATTATTTGATATTGAAAGTGTTAAAAGACAACTAACAGAATATGTCAGTCAGTTAGATTAACAAGATGCGAGTCTTCAAGAAATGTTATAATAAGATCTGGGTCATTTTTGTCGAGGTCCATGTTTCAAGCTGTTGCTCTCAGTGCTGCTCTTAAAAATATCATGAAAACTAAAAAAAATGATTCATTTATTTTGAAAACGAGGACAAACATTCGATTGTTTTCTTGCTTTTCTCTGCCATAACAGCGACTCCTTTGACAGATTTTTAAAAAAAAAAATAATAATTTAAAAAAAAAAAAAAAATTAAAATTGTGTATTGAAATAAATATAACACAGTGGTGTACTAGTTAACGTATACAGTTTAGCGGTGTACATGTTGATGGTGAACTTTATGGAGGGGGGGGGCGACGAAATCCTGTCGAACACAACATATGACCGTAAACAAGGCGTACCGAACATATGATCGTAAATAGGACCAAATATAGGATCGCATAATATAAGAGTGCAAAGGACAAAATGTAAGACCTATGATTGGGCCTGTACATGGGACTGTGCGTGGGACTGTAGATGGGACTGTGCGTGGGACTGTACATGGGACTGTACATGGGACTGTACATAGACTGTACATGGGACTGTACATGGGACTGTACATGGGACCGTACATGGGACCGTACATGGGACCGTACATGGGACCGTACATGGGACCGTACATGGGACCGTACATGGGACCGTACATACGACCGTACATACGACCGTACATACGACCGTACATGGGACTGTACATGGGACTGTACATGTGACTGTACATGGGACCGTACATGGGACCGTACATGGGACCGTACATGGGACCGTACATGGGACCGTACATGGGACCGTACATGGGACCGTACATGGGACTGTACATGTGACTATAAATGTAAACGTTGAACTGCGCCAGGTCACAAGTAACTTTATTGCTTATTGTGATGCGGTGAGAGATGTAATTAGACATGATTACCATATATTCGACTGCTGTGTTGTTCGTCTACGTGAGAGGAAATGTTAATGACCTCCGTTCAAAAGTACAAACTGGGAGCGGAAGCGGAGCATCTCTATAGAGAAACAATGAGCGAGATATCCCCGCGATGTCACCTATTGAAAGGTATACGGCTGTTTAAACATGGCATCATTTACTCAGGTGGTGTCATTAAAATTATTCAACATTCCACGAGCTTTGACTCGGCTCATAACCCAACAACAGTTATGTTTTTATGCCGTCCCCTGTCCGGGGGGGGGGGTCCAAATTGTGTCGCAAGACCTCTAGTTGGTCAGTATAGGGTTCTTCATTTCTAAAACCGGAAAACGTCATAGCTCATTTCGTATTGTTCTTTTTTTAGATTACATTTTAGCGGAACAATGTTTTGAGGCATAAATAGAGTCAAATCACTATGTTCTCAAAATGGTTTGCTTAGTAAAATTACGAAATTATTTTTTATTTTGCAAGAAAAAACAGATCGTCTCCAGCACTTTTCAAATCAAATTGGTCTTGAAATCAACACAACCAAAACAAAAATCATGGACCTCACCAACCAACCCAATGATATAAAACTTAATGATCAAACTATAGAGAAAGTAACCAATTTCACTTATTTAGGAAGTAAAATGACATATAATGGAGATACAACATCAGAGATAATGACTTGAATTGCGTTGGCGTCAAGTGCTTTTTACAAACTTACAAATATTTGGAGATCAAGGACAATTAGCAAGCATACAAAACTTAGGCTATTCAACTCCTGTGTAATCCCTGTATTAACGTATGGATGCGAAAGCTGGAAATCAACTAAATATATAGAAAAAAAATTAGTTGCATTCGAAAACAAATGCCTCCGAAAAAATTTTAATATAAAATGGAGTGATCTCAAATCAAATGAAACAATAAGAAAAGAAACCAATCAAGAATATGTGTCAAATTTTATAAGGAGAAGACGATGGAATTACATCGGTCATGTTCTTCGAATGGACGAGAGAAGACTCCCAAGTCAGGCCCTCATGTGGACACCAGCAGGCAAAAGAAAACAAGGAAGGCCAAAAGAAACCCTGCGTAGAACAAACATAAGAGAAAGCTCAACCATGGGTCTAAGAAATAACCAGGACTTGATACAATTAGCAACGGATCGTCACAAATGGAAATCTATGACCTCTGCCCTATGTGCCGTCTTCGGCCCGAGAGGAAATAACTAACTAACTAAGTCCAATTAGCTGTCTTAAATTAACGAAGAATTAAAAATTAGCTGATAAGATCAATCATTCTCAATATACCTACATTCACGTATTAACTCTTATCTTTTATTAATTTTTTTTAATGAAATTGTCCTTACAAAAGATAAATTTAGATATAATTGTTCTATTAATAGATATCCGCTATATTATGAACATCCCTATAGCACGTACAGTTGTTCCGAATTTGTTGCTTTAAATGAGTTTTGGTTATACTACATAGGACTTGAGGTGAGGGGACCAGTGCCTAGAGGAACTGAATCCCGTAACTCGTTTTGCCTAAGTGAACTTTTTTGTACGACTGTTTCGATTAATTTGTAGTTTTAAAATTTTTGAGTGATCTTTCTGAGTCATTTTATTAAAGTTGATCTCTGTGTTCTATCAATTCAGCTCTACGAGTCATATTTTTAAACAGAATGACCGACGCTGTCGTAGCATTCAGGACAGAATGATCGACGCTGTCGTAACATTCAGGACAGTATCGTAACTGTCTAGAAAATACTTCGTAACATTCAGGAAAATGCTTTCCTAATATTTAGACACTAACAACATGTTTAAATTGAAGAAAGATATATAGTTTACCATTAGTAGTAAATATTTGTTTAAAAAAACAAAAAACAAAAAAAACTCCTTTTCAGTCCACGGCGGAGTCAAGGGCAAGTGAAGTAGTGTTCACAAGTTTATTAAGACACTCTAACGAGCAAGGTATAACGTAACAATTTTTAAAACTGATTTGATTCTATTTTTGTAAATGCAGATAGTTGCCAATGAGCCGAGCTTCAAGTCCCCACCCACTCCCCCCACACACACTTCCCTCCCATTTTTTGTGTGTTAATAACAAAATCCTCTTTTTGTTGTAATCATTAGTTCATGTCCATCTGTTGGCGCCTTCAAACCGGTTACACAAACATCAAGGATTAACAAGGCCGTCAACAAGTTTTTCATTATAAATTCCACCGTCTAGTGACGTCTCGTTTGGCTACTTTTAAATTAAAACTAATGTTTTATGAGCACAAGTTTTAGGTCAAATTCCTTACAGTTTAGTATACAGCATGTATTCTTGTTTGTTCTAGTATAAGTTGTCACGGGTCCTCCGTGTTGTAGCCCTCCGAGTCTTATCAAGGGTTCGTTTTTTTTGTTTTTTGTTTTTTTTTTTTGTTTTTTTTTTAATGTAGAAAAACTTTTTCCAAATAAGATTCCCAGAATATTTTTTTGTTACTATATCCATGATTTAAAAGTATGTATCGTTATACTAAAGGAAAATTTAGCGCCACCAAACATTATTTAAGTAATGTCATTGTCAAATCTGCAGCTCAAGGTTTCCATCCCTGCAAACTTTCAAGTCAAGGTTTACATCCTTACAAACTTTCAAGTCAAGGTTTTCATCCCTACAAACTTTCAAGTCAAGGTTTCCATCCCTACAAACTTTCAAGTCAAGGTTTCTATCCCAAAGAACTTTCAAGTCAAGGTTTCCTTCCCTACAAACTTTCAAGTCAAGGTTTCTATCCCAAAGAACTTTCAAGTCAAGGTTTCCATCCCTACAAACTTTCAAGTCAAGGTTTACATCCCTACAAACTTTCAAGTCAAGGTTTACATCCCTACAAACTTTCAAGTCAAGGTTTCTATCTCAAAGAACTTTCAAGTCAAGGTTTCCATTCCTGCAAACTTTCAAGTCAAGGTTTACATCCCTACAAACTTTCAAGTCAAGGTTTACATCCCCACAAACTTTCAAGTCAAGGTTTCCATCCCTACAAACTTTCAAGTCAAGGTTTCTATCTCAAAGAACTTTCAAGTCAAGGTTTCCATCCCTACAAACTTTCAAGTCAAGGTTTACATCCCTACAAACTTTCAAGTCAAGGTTTACATCCCTACAAACTTTCAAGTCAAGGTTTCTATCCCAAAGAACTTTCAAGTCAAGGTTTCCATCCCTACAAACTTTCAAGTCAAGGTTTCTATCCCAAAGAACTTTCAAGTCAAGGTTTCTATCCCAAAGAACTTTCAAGTCAAGGTTTCCATCCCTAAAAACTTTCAAGTCAAGGTTTCTATACCAAAGAACTTTCAAGTCAAGGTTTCCATCCCTACAAACTTTCAAGTCAAGGTTTACATTCCTACAAACTTTCAAGACAAGGTTTTCATCCCAAAGAACTTTCAAGTCAAGGTTTCCATCCCTGCAAACTTTCAAGTCAAGGTTTACATCCCTACAAACTTTCAAGTCAAGGTTTCCATCCCTACAAACTTTCAAGTCAAGGTTTCCTTCCCTACAAATCTTAAAGTGAAGGTTTCTATCCTATCCCTACGCACCTTTAAGTCATAGCTTCATTTCAACGAGCCCCGCACCCCAATCTTATTAATTATTCAGTAACGTCCTCAGATAGCGATAGATAAATATGTAAATACCATGTTATCTCTTGCCTCTGACGAACACGGGGGGACAGCGTCACATCAACTCACATTGACCCACATCAACCCACATTGACCCACCTGGTCCCTCCCACACGCAGATGTTTTTAAATGGTAACCCGAGCTCACGTGGACGTTATTTGTTACACTTCACAGACCTTTGCCCGCATGAACGCATGGAAATTTGTTTCAAACAACTAGAGTTAATAGACTAGCAATGGGTCACAGTGGTGTCGGTATCTTTAGAAAGAACAATGAAGAAGAAACAAAATTCACTGGTAATTGATACTATTTAATGTGTATAGAAGAAAACGATGTCCACGAAACTTTCAGATTATCATAAATGTCCGTATGTAGCAGAAGATGAACGGCTTAAGAACGAAACAACAACAACTAACAATTTCAAGACACTTGTTATGGTTGAAAATCTTTATACTTCGACAGATAATAACCAAACAAGAAATACATCTTTAATGAAGCACTGCTTTTTATTTTTATTGACATTGATCATATGTTTATTTTTGCAAGATACCGCATTGAATGTGGGAAACGTGCCAAAAGTAGATGAATTATTGGCAGGCATTTAAGAACTGAATGTAGAGATAAAACAAACTAGGGGAGGGGGTGATCTGGGCCACAAACAAGGAACTGGACGCAGAGACCATATCTGAGATACCAATAATGAAAGATAATAATTAATGAAATAATAAGAGAAAGGAATGCATTTTTTTTAAATTTTAAATCTAAAGAAAGAGAGGCGGTAAGAAAGACAGGAATGAGACAGAAAGACACAAAGCAAGACAGAAAGACAAAAAAAGGCAGAAACAAAGAAACAAAGAATGAAAAAACGGAAAAAGACAAAGAAAGACAGTGAGAAAGACATAAAAACACATTGATTTACAATCAAACAGGTTTGTCAGCGAATAGAGCTATTTGCCTGAAGTGCATTCTTCGTGCATTTCTTTGCATTTTACCTCAGATCAACCGGAATTTCTTCTATGTCAAAGTATACCACATTTTCAACAAAATATCAAATACCCATTCCTATTATAGCAATCACTTTCCAACTGTCCAAGTGTTTAACTAAAGTTGAGAGTGCACGTTATTCCACGCAACATTACCCCATCCCCCCACCCCCACAGCGCTACACACACGTCGAAGTCTCCTCGTCTTATGAACGTCTCTCGAGGTCACTCACCTTTCACGAGCCTGCGGCTGTACTCCGGCTTCTCCACCAGCAGCGAGAGGCCGATCTTGGAGTTCAGCACGGCTTTGATGCACTCGACACACTCGATCAGGATGTACGCGTCGGAGAGCGCCGTCACGCGCCTGCTCGCGAACGTGTCCACACAGTCCAGGAGGCGCTCCAGGCCTTCGTTGTCCAGAAACCCTTGCATCCACTCCTGGTTGGAGTTACGGAGCTTCTTCTTGACGCTGCTGAACGTTTGCACTGAGGGAGTAGAGATTTTTATTACTGACGCCGTTTTCAGTTTTTGGTCATTTCTGTCAATAGGAGGACAATTGGTAACAATGAGCGGAGTTTATAGCACTGACCAAGTGCACATTATAGGGACAATTATCACAATAAACAGAGTAACCACAGCTAATAGCACTGACTACAGATAGGAACACTGACCACAGGAAATACACTGACCACATCTAAGAACACTGACCACAGCTATGAACACTGACCACATGGCAGATAGGAACACTGGAAACAGCTGGGAACACTGATCACAGCTAGGAAAACTGATCACAACTAATAGCACCGACCACAAATGGAAACACCGAGCATAGCTAATAACCCCTACCAGAGGGATGGACATTGACCAAAGCTGTAAGTACCAACCTGTAGGTATGGCCATCACGGACACTACAAACTCTGGGTCACTCTTCTCCAAATCCATGTGGTGTAGCGTGGCGCTGATCTTGCGTCTCAGAATGTGTCGCAATCCTGAAATAAAGAAATGACTTCGTTATTATTGTTATACAACAATCGCTTGACATCGCAAGGCCGTATCATCATATATATGACTTTACCAATGATGATTGGCCGTATCTTCACAGATATGAGACATGTCTTGTACAATGGTGTTAGTACCCCGCACCCAGGGTCAATCTTATAAACATAAGGATGTGTTGTGCATATGGGTGAGTATTACATGTTTACGGGTCTTACATATGGCAGGAAGGAGCGTCTGTAACAGATAAGATATGGCTGTCTTACATATGGCTGTCTTACATATGGCTGTCTTACATATGGCTGTCTTACATATGGCTGTCTTACATATGGCTGTCTTACATAAGGCTGTCTTACATAAGGCTACTGTCTTACATATGGCTGTCTTACATATGGCTGTCTTACATAAGGCTGTCTTACATAAGGCTGTCTTACATAAGGCTGTCTTACATAAGGCTGAGTCTTTGTGAGTCTAAGAACTGGGTGTGTCTTATTTGAAATAATAATTTGTTTCACACATATCGTCAAAATCCTTATCTTATGAATGGGTTCATCTTAAAATTAGGTGTGTCTCTTTTTGGGAGAAAAAAATATTTTTACCACGAACGAACGGTATAGATTTATTGATATTGAAGGACGATTATTGAGATCGATGTTCACGTTTCACAATTGTCGTTCCTGGTTGTAAAACAATAAACTAAGAATTCAGTAATAAACACTTGTATCAGTGCTGGCCACTTAGAAATTTAAAAAGCTTTTAATTTCGACCATCTTCTTTTCCTACCTCAACCTATGAGCTCGTGTCATTTTACTCATCATCTTAACTCCCTCTTCGTCCAACCTCGATTTACGTACGTTTTCCTCGCCGTTGTTGACATCTCTTTCTGCCAACAAATCTGATGGCAAGATGCTCCTTGACTAGCTTGATGACGTCCCATTTAAAGTCGCCTGTTTATAATTTTCGTTTCAGCGTCATGATAATTTTTTTTAAAAATTTCTAACTGCTGAGCAATTTGGTCTCTCGTTTACTTTTACCGGTAACTAGAGACAGTTCTAACGTTTATAAAAGAAAAAACCATCAAACGGGATTTTACTGGAATAAATACGGTACTCATCCCATTCGCCTTGCAGATCTATAAGGTCGCCGTTAGTTTCCAGAATATACGCTATTATGTATCCACACTATTGTTAATTTACATCCACCCCATACGCTGTTATGTATCCACACTATTGTTAATTTACATCCACCCCATACGCTGTTATGTATCCACACTATTGTTAATTTACATCCACCCCTGCTCCCTCGGGAATAATCAAAGGTTGTCCGGTTGACCAGAATATACGCTGTTATGTATCCACACTATTGTTAATTTACATCCACCCCTGCTCCCTCGAGAATAATCAAAGGTTGTCCGGTTGACCAGAATGTTTGATTAGTTCAGTCCATCATGTCAATCATTGGTCTAGGAGACAGCGCGCTCTTTCTAAAATGGTCAGTGTATGTCTGAAAAGTTACCTTTTGGTTGTATTGTTTTTTTCCTATCTCTTAAAATGTGTATGATAATGGGAGACAAGACTTAAAAAGAGAAGAGAAGATTGAAGATGGAAAGAGATGGATTTGATCGGTATTCACGTTCGAGTGTTCTATGAGAATTCTTTTTTTTTCCCCAGAAATTATTCCCCAACTGCCCACTATAAGTTAAGAGTGATTTTCTTTACAATACAATTATTACTTTTAATGATTATTTCCCTTTATTTTAAGCCATAATTAATTACTTTTTAATTACACGGTCACTTACTCTTTTGTATGTGCTACTTGTCGCGTTAGCTTTACTACACTGTCACTTACTCTTTTGTATGTGCTACGTGTCGCGTTAGCTTTACTACACGGTCACTTACTCTTTTGTATGTGCTACGTGTCGCGTTAGCTTTACTACACGGTCACTTACTCCTTTGTATGTGCTACGTGTCACGTTAGCAAGCGAATTGGAGAATAATAACGTGGTAACAGCAAATCTTAACTTATAAAAAGCTTAGCGATATGTTAAATAGACATCGAGCCCTCAACCCGTCTGCTGCTGACCTCAACCCGTCTGCTGCTGACCTCAACCCGTCTGCTGCTGACCTCAACCCGTCTGCTGCTGACCAGGTGGAAGACAATAAAAACAATAAACGGTTCAAAACTGCTTTATTCAATTCTTTGATCTTAAACAAAAATGGCATCGATACTTTGTTTGCATTCGACCCGACCCCGTCCTCCACCTTTAAACATCTTTGACAAAGTTTCATTTATGATAAAAGAAAAGCAACAATTTGAAACAAACTGTTCAGAGCGCCAGCTGGCTGGGCTACATTCGCCTTTGTGTAACTTTTGTCTACACAAATGGGCAACAGCCTCGTATTGTATACGGGAAGATACGATTTGCACAAACTACCACGGGTAAGTTCATATAACACCTCCATTGAGCTACCAAATCATACTTCACGAGGATAGATTACAACAGGGACTCGAACTTTCGGCATTGCGGCCTTGCCCCTGATTCAGGAGCACAACTCTTGACATCGTGCCTCGCGATGGCGTCCTAAGATCACACAAAGTTGCATGTCACAGCCCAGCAGATAACACAAGTTGTCTAGGTACTAGCTAAGAGAGTAATTCCAAGCAATTTAGTTCATGCATGTTTGTAAGAAGAACGAAAATCTTTTAGACGGGACGTTTGAGCGACACGCTTTCTTCAGCATACAACAAATCAGAAAATAAAGAAAAATGAAAATTTGATGTAATGTATCAAAAGTGGTCATAAAATTATGTTAACATTTCTATTGGCATTTTAGAGTTATATTTAGAATCAGAACAATCCCTGGTCCATTCTACCGCACTAGCCGAGAGATCTGTTGGGAAGTGCCTGACGGATGTGAACCGAATGAAGGTGGGTGCTGGGACACTGGTTTGATGGATGCAAGGGTGGTAACCCAAGGGTGGTAACCCAAGGGTCGAGGTTGACAAGGGAGAGTAATAGGATCGTTGCATGGGAATCTGGTCACGAGACACAAGTGGTCCGAACGTTATCAGTTACTCATTCAACCTGGTTAAACGGGCGGGTGCTGGCCCTTGAATTGGGCCTTTACCACCCTCCCCCCCCCCCCCCCGGATGGTTGGGCTGGAAATAGCACAAAAATAACATTCTTATTAAAAAAAAAATATTAAAGAAAGAAAACGAATATACACAAAATAAATTTTACAGTGAGCAAATGTTTAACTGGGGTGCATACACCTACAGGATACAGGGTACAGCTCCTGGTATTGGGGGGGGGGGGGGGGGNGAGAGAGAATGTGTGTACTTTCCGATAGAGCTTCATTCATTCATCTTTCAACAAGAGATTCGGCTGAAGTTTTCACCTCTGACGTTCCGTTTTGTTGGACAGAGTTTATCCCTTAAAGAAATTTAGGCTGAAGAGAACACTGTTAACATGAAGGAGGCAGAAGTTGTTTAACTCAAGCAAGAAATTCATATCCCACCCTCTCCTCAACAATAAAAGTTAATCTGTCTATCTGTCTGTCTGTTGTTAATAACAGGTCTTGTCATTTCATTGCGGAAATCTATTTGTAAAAATAACTGGGAATTCAATTGGACCAATTTTACTCAGATATTTATTCAAATATACAGTTATGCTATGAAAACTTTTTCTCAACAGACATTTGTCGATCTGAATCAGATTTAAATAACTTCACTAGCAAAAGAACTTGTTTACATTGTTTTACCGACACCTTGTAACAAAATAATAACAAAACTTAATGACCAACGACCCCTTCCCCGTATGAAAATGATAAAACTTATTGTGTTTGTTTTGTTATAGCAATTAGCATAATACATTTAATCTCATTTCATCGTAAACTTATAATTTCAATTTTTTTTAACAAGCTGCGGTAATAAAAGTCAAACCGCGCTTCAAAACATTAATATTCTTTATATCTATGAATAATTTGAGTCCTGCCTATCTCAAGACGGAAAGAATTGCATGCAGTCGACCATTGGGGGGAGGGGGGAATGGGGGGCATTTTAATGAACATTGTATTAAACAAATGCACAGAAGACATTATGAGAAGAAAAGATTTAATAATAAGTAGCATAGAATTTTTGGTGTTAAGAAATGTTCAAGGCAAAGAAAATGAAATTTGAAGGAAGATACGTGATTGTAATGAGACTAAATTTATTTTTATTTTTAGTGTTATTTTATTTTAAAATATTTTCTGTGGGTTGGGGTGGCGGGCGACATTAATTTTCTTACTAAGACTCATAACATTGATAATTAATTGTTTGTAGTAATTAGTTGTTGGTAATTAATTGTGAGTAGATCTAATTAATTGTAAGTTTTAATGTGATATTATCTTTACTTGTGCCACAATGACGCAATCTGTTTTAGTTTTAGTGCTTTGGTGCTTTGTGCTTTGGTGCATGTCTGCATGAATAACAGTCATAGATGGGAATAATTACCTTCGTGAGTTGTGTTATTTGAATGGATAAAGCCATACATTGGAATAATTACCTTCGTGAGTTGTGTTATTTGAATGGATGCAGCCATAGATTGGAATAATTACCTTCATGAGTTGTGTTATTTGAATGGATAAAGCCATAGATTGGAATAATTACCTTCATGAGTTGTGTTATTTGAATGGATGCAGCCATACATTGGAATAATTACCTTTGTGAGTTGTGTTATTTGAATGGATAAAGCCATAGATTGGTATAATTACCTTCGTGAGTTGTGTTATTTGAATGGATGCAGCCATAGATTGGAATAATTACCTTTGTGAGTTGTGTTATTTGAATGGTTGCAGCCATAGATTGGAATAATTACCTTTGTGAGTTGTGTTATTTGAATGGATAAAGCCATACATTGGAATAATTACCTTCGTGAGTTTTGTATTTAACAATTAGCGGCGGCCCTATGCCCATTATCAGCTTAATACACTTCCTGGATACACAATAGTGTCTGACCAATGGGGCGCATACATTTCAACGGGTACAGTTCCAGGCTTAATATTAAGCCACCAAACGGTCAACTATTCCGACAACTTTGTTGATATAAAAGCTAACCTTTTGAACTCATACACAAGCGACCGAAAGTCCACGGAAGGCTGCTAAGGGACGTAACAAGAGTCATAACGACATTCACCGACACATGCTGCATGCATACATATGTGAGTAAATGTGGAGGACTCGAATCAAAGTACGTCAGTTGAACACCATCCTGCAGAAACAATATTCTGTAGAGGACATCAGTGTAAATTAAGTAAATTATACCTAAATACAATTTTTATTACCTTTTAGTATACATTTTTCATTCTCATTCATTGAACTTCGCTGAATAATGTTTTCAAATACTCGGCTCAATAAAACTTTACGGTTAAAACTTCATACCATGCTTTATTGTTGTATAGTTTTGTTCCAGGGAATAAACCTATGAACTGACATCAAGGAAAGTTGCATTGAAAGAAAATACTCAGGGATTTAAATAAGAAAATGGAATATGTATAGGAGCTAAATACACTGGTGTAAGATTGGGGCTAACAAGCGGAATTGTTATTTTTATAAAGAGGGGCAACGTTGTGAACTATTTGAAGGTTGTTGTTGTTTTTTTTTTATTTATAGAGGCATGAGTTAATAATATTTCCAAACCCTGTGTGGCAACAACACTATTTCTTAGCCACTGACATATTTATTTTTGCATAGCTTCAGCTAAACAAGCAGGGTAAATTTTAAGCCCAAACCTTGCGGTTCAACCTCTGTCTTTTAATCAAATATATAATATCCCATAAACCAGAAACTAGGCATCAATATTCATATACGTTTTATATAGCTCAATAAAAACATATCTAAATTTTCCTGAATTAAGATCATTCATGAGCATTAAAGGAGTATATGTTGTGGACTAACGGGTAGACGAACAATAAAGCTTATCTTTCTTTTTAAAAAAAAAACAATAAATAAAAAATATTTAAAAAATAAAAATAAAAAACATGTGTAATATTTCTATAATAATGCGATAGCATGGTACGTGCTTCGGTTAATAGCTTTACAAATGTCTATAGGTGCAAGTGTGTGTGGGGGGAGGGAGTATATGGGTGCGTGTGTGTGTTTTGGTTATTTCTATGTCTGCTAATGTTGCGCCTATAACAAGAATACGTGTTTTTATTTTCCTAAACCATTCATATTTGTTTGAATTTACGTCCTGACTGTGTTTTCTTTATTGTAATACAGTCTATTATCAATTTTTGGCATCAGAAACCATTCTATTGCAAGCTGGTATATTTTTAAAAAAATAAATCAGTCAACTTTATGCAAGCGAATAAAAACATTAAATCCCTAAAATTGAATTTATAAATAGAAAATTCACACAGAACAGTATTTGATGTCTTACACATGGGATTAGTGAAGATAGCAATAAAAGTGTTTGTGAGGTTGAAGATTTATTTAACTCTGGTGCTTAAATAGTAAAAGTGATTTTTTTCCCTGGAAATATTGCTCCATAAACTGCCCCAAAGGAATTTATGGATGAAGAAAGTTCGGTTCTGTCAGAGACGAAAAAGATTTTAATCTAATGATTTATATGCATGGGCCTAAGAGTGTAGCTAATGCATGAAACGGTTATTTTTATATTGAGTTGTGAATTTCTGACTTTTTGAAAGGCACTTTTCATTGCTGTGGGCTGGAGTCAATAATATCCTGAATGGCATAAACACTATAGCATAGTAAACGTTATATACTTTTTGCATACCTTAAACTAAGCTAGCAGGGTAAATTTTAAGTCCAAACCTTGCGATTCAAAGTGTTTCTTTAAAACAAAAACAAACAAAAAACATATTTACCTTCTTCTTTCAAACAAAAAAAAAATATTTACCTTCATTTAGCATCAATATTCACATTATTAATATTTAAAAAAAAATAAAATCTATCCTATTTATTTGACTAAGGTCATGCTTAGCCTGGAAATAGAACGAATGTTTTGAACAGCTTTTCCCATGACAAATGTAATCTTAAGAACAGGTATTTATGGCAGTAACGAATGATGAAACATCCATTAAAAAATTTGGGTACATTTCTAGCACAATGCAGTTGCATGGCATACGCTTCGTGTAAAAACTGTACTGTTTTTTTAAAGTGTAAATATATCCAGTGTAGAGAAATATCACGTTTATTTCTACTCATATATAGGATCTAGCATCAGAAAGTGCGTGTTCTGTCCACACAAAAAAACTCACTATAAACAACTCATTTTGCGACAAGCTGTTTTGATTTTATTATATCAATATTATACAACAGGAATACAAATTCGTATAAAGACTGATTTTTTTTTAATGTCAAGGACGTATCATGCGGTTCACTAAATGGTAGTTTTCTTTTAAACTCTATAAAAGTTTTTTTTTAAACCATTATGTTTTAAAATCAAATCCTTACATAGTAAAATGTTATGTATTAAGACAATAAAAATAAGTTATTTTATAACTTGAAAAAACCTGCAATGTAAAAAAAAAAAAAATAATAATAATAAATAATTTTAAAATAACGTATATGTCAATACAAAGAAAATAATCCGATTCTCTTAGAAGTAAAAGTATCCGAAAATTTAGTGAATTGTTTCTATTATAAAAAAAAAAGAGTGGGAAACCATTATGAACGATATAAAAAAACATTTTTTTTAAAGCAACATTGTTTTTATGTTATTATTCATGTGAAAAGAAAATGTGTCTTTTACACAAATAAACCATATTTTCCACGCTTTCCAAGCCTAAATATTCACAAATATTATCTGGCTCAAAAAATATTCTATTTGTCTTGAACTAATTTCATGCTTAGACTATAAAAAGGGATAGACTATGAGATTTTGGCGATCTTTTTCCTAGAACCAAAGGAATCAAATGGAAAGACATTGCTTTTATTTTTTGATTTATTTCAAAAGAAATTAAGCCTTGCCCATTAGAATTTTGCAGCTGTTAAAGACATTTGCTTTTCTGGTAGAGTATACAAAGAAAAGTATGTGTTATTTAAGCTAAAATACAAAAATGGATGGGTAATTTTTAAATTCGTCATACTTTCATTTTTCTCGACACACATATCGTGATTTTTATGGAGAAGTTTTTTTATTTTATTTATTGCTATACAAATTTAGTGATGCGTTTATACTCATCACTAATTTTTAAAGTGAATTTGAGACTCAACAACGAAATATAGTTATTTTTATTGTGCTCACCCCGTAGCATAGCACGGGCATTGAGCTCGTAATTAGATATTGCTGAGGGTTAATGAGCATATAAAAATTGTTTTACAATAGTCTTGTATGCACTATGTATCTATCTCTAGGATCACTTGTGTTCCATAACATTAACTTTCTAACATTTGTTCTAGATTTTATATTCTGTTTATTTGACCAAGCGTTAATGCCATCCGGGACTCTCCATTACCCACAATGTGTTTCTTCAGGCGTCGGTGCAGGCTCGTACTGAAAGAATGGAGAGTTCAATGGTTACGCGCCACCCGGATTATTACATTAGTTTGTAAAATAAACCTTACATGAAGGTCAAGGTAACACCTTAGGACTACATCCGGGCACCAATTCTGCCACATCACTCACAAGACGGGGGCGGGGGGCATTTATCAAAAACACAATGCTTACGTCACCTCAATTTTTGTCCCCATTCAAGTTGTATCGGGACTTTCAGTGTAACCGTTTGAGAACTGTAAAGGGAGGGTAAAGTCTGACTCACACCATTTGGGTACAGTCCCCTGCTGCAGTTAACGAGTGGTGAATATTTCATGTAGCCTCTAGCATGTACGTGTAATAGAAAGTAAGAAAAAATTCGAGAAATTCGATACATTGTCAATGTTGTCATTCTAGAGAATACAGTGTATAGACAGGATAGTCAGTGAAGTGTTAGAGTAGGGGCTAGGTGTACGGGTATGTGCTAGGGTATACAGTGTATAGACAGGATAGTCAGTGAAGTGTTAGAGTAGGGGCTAGGTGTACGGGTATGTGCTAGAGTATGGGGTTCGGGGTTATAGTAATGGAGGTAGGGGTTAGGGTAATCGATGTAGGGGTAGGGTAATAAAGGTAGGGGGTAAGGTAATGGAGGTAGGCGTAGGGTAATGGAAGTAGGGTAATGGAGGTAGGGGTAGAGGAATGGGGGAATGGGTTAGGGTTATGGAGGTAGGGGGTAGGGTAATGGATGTAGGGGCATGGTAATAAAGGTAGGGGTAAGGTAATGGGGTAGGCGTAGGGTAATGAGGTAGGGTAATGGAGGTGGGGGTAGGGTATGGGCGTAGGGGGTAGGGTTTAAGAACTAGGGACGCGACCCCAAACAATGTTTTCTTCGCTACTTAAAATCCCAAATAGAAAGAGGAAATCACGTGATACAATACCATGTTACATCTAACTTACTGACATTATGAGTAAACCTCTGCGACAATACATTATGAGAAATCACTCTTAAATCACCCCCCCCCCCCACACACACACACACACACACCTCCATACTCTACACACTTTTTATTTTCTTTTTTTTTAAAAGTTGTTACTCTTTTTTTCTTCTTAATTTCATTTCCCGAAAATGACAATTTAGTCAGACATATCAAACACAGAGTGTGACACACGGTGTTTATTTAAAGGTCCACCCAACATACATCTGTCATGACCAGTGACTGACTGATGGATCGACTGCTTGATGGATGGAATCATAACGAGATATTAGTCCACTCACAGTTGGCCGGTCTGATTGAGGTCAACGTCCTGATTCAAACAGCTGACTTTTAATGTCTGGCTACCAATCATGTTTATTCAGAGGCGTCACTAGGGTTGGTGTCACCCGGGACGGTAGCTCATGGTTTCACCCTAGGCGGTAGCTCATGAAATGATGTCACCCCCTCACGATTTAACCCATAGAACTCCTTCGAGTTTTCCTGTGCCAAATAACGGGAATATATAGAATTTTACAGTCTGGTGTCACCCCCCTGATGGTGTCACCCGGGGTGGCCAGCCCTCACCGCATCCCCCTAGCGACGCCTCTGTGTTTGTTCATTTGCGCTTACACTTACAGTAAATATGTCTCTGTAAGCCCCGGCAGCGTCTGATAGAATGTATTTGTAAGGATAGTAATGGTTTTATATATCTTATAACGTTTTAATAATCTTTTCGACACCGGGGGATAAAAATAATATACATTATAATTTTTTTAAATATAATACTGAACCCTCATTGGTTTCATTTTATATCTTTAAAATTTTAAATTATACCGGGAAGCAGTTAAAAAGTATGCCTTCATTTTTTAGCGCATTTTCGAGAAGTCGAATGCGCTATTGCACCCGTTTTGTCCGTCCGTCCGTCCGTCATCACCCTTGATCTCAGCATCCATAAGACCTAGACCCATGAGGTATATATGTTTTTTGTATGTCCTGACCTGCCATTTGTGCATCAACACTCAGTTACTCGATCCGTTAAAAAACCCCGTTAAAACTACCAAAAAATATTTCGAATCGAGAGGTAACACTAGCGCAGGGAACGGCCGCCATTGCCGGAAGTCGAATACATAGTTCTTCAAGCATTCAAGAGTGGTGCGAAAGCGTGCAAAAGAATTAGTTTTTTTTTTTAGTTGACGTCATTAGAATATGTGTAAAAGTTTAGAGAGTTTTACGTCATCATTTGTGGTGACTTGTAGTTAGATTAAAGAGAAAATAATTTTTTTTTAAAATGTAAAGAAATGACTTTTAAATAAAAAAATGTCAGGTATATTCATTACACAAGAAAATTCATAAAAATATGTCTAAAATCTAAACACAATTACTGATAACTACATAATGCTGATATCTAACATAAGTACTGATACATAATACGAAAATGCGCTAACACGTCCTGAATTCCAATAGGGACCAGGCTTAACATGATTTTTTCCTCTAATGGTTTCAAATTGTGAGGTTTAACAAATTTTTGTTTAAAAATATATATTCTGTTAGTTTGTATTGCATCTAGGTCAGACCTGATATCTGAATTACGTGAAGGTGGTGGTTGGGAGGGGCGGGACATAAGGGGGTTTGGAACTTATTTTTGGTGCGCCCTGGTCACTCCCCTATTAAGAGTACTTTGTTAATCGTAAAACCTGCTGGTCTTCTGTGTACATTTGTTTCATTTGTGGGCGGCAACACACAGGACCACCCCGGGCGCCACAAGGTTTAGAACTGTGAAAGAGTCTCATTTTATTTTAGTCCCGGGGTCTGACCAACAGGCAATTCAAGAGCATGTCACGAAGATGTCTTACCAGATGTTTATGAGTTGCGTGACCAAACACTGGCAACGTGGGAGGAGAACAGTTAGTCCAAGGGGAAACAATCGGCCCAGAGCTGTCTCATCACGTGCTTTACAGCTACCATTTTATTATTTTAAAGACGCTAATCAAAGACTCAGCTTACTCGATATTTCACAATTGTTACCCCCCCCCTTTTTTTTGAGTAACTATTTCACAATCTAAGTATACAATCGGATAGATGATAAAAACTAATGACGTAGAGATCTATTCCAATCACCATGGCAACACGACGAGCGTCCTGTCACGTCATCTGACCCCTGAGCCCCTCCACTCTAGATGATGTACACAAGCGCTTCTCAAAGTGGTGGTCCGCGAACCGATGCCGGTCCGCAGAAGTTATCAATAAAAGACAGAAAACATAATACTTTATTACTTTATTTGCCCCCATAATTTCCCTAATTTTTCGACAAAAAGCAAATAAAATGAAACAAATCATATAAATTACATTTCTCTACCATATTAGTCAGTACAAGTGAAATGGTTGACTGGCTACTGATGCAACAGAAAAATTCCTTCCGGTCCGCCATACTAAAAAGTTTGAGAAGCTCTATGCTACTACACCTTGACACCAAATGCTGTTCTGACGTCATCAAAATGTGATGTCTCGACTTGTGAAGTGTTGAACTTTTTTTGTTGTTGTTGAGCAAGTGATCCAATTTACGCTATAAAATTAGGCGTGTGAACCCAGTTGTATCCCTGCGCTTACAGTCGTCTAACCTTTGTTTTTATACAACTTCCCCTGAATTGGATTCAGCTTGCTTGCTGCGTTGAGACTTTGAAGACATATACGTACACTAATATGCCAGACTACCCCAGTGGGACAATCATTGCTGGACATTTGTTTTGAACAAAGTCTATTTTTGCTCGTGTTAGTTTTATTGTCTTGTTCAAAAACGAATTGGTCAATAAAAAGAAAAAACAACAACAACCCGTAAAAACAAAGTTTTTTTTACCATAAATCCCTTATATATGAGACAGAACTAAAGGTTTTGATGGTGATCAAACATTTACAGACTGAACGTGACTGAACGCCCAAATGCTGTAAAACGAGTAAGGGTGGGCGTGTGGTCACCGATGGTTGGACTGAACTCCAGCCAACACGTGGATGTCAACAACAACAGACGGCTACCATACATTTATACAGAGATAAACTAAAAGTGCATTAATTATATTACGGTACATTCAATCGATCAGGAATTTTGACACACTGCATTGTTATATGGCACGAGTCTGTGTGCAAAATTTCAGCTCGATAGCATGACGGTCATTTTTTACTTTTGTTTTTCCGCAGTACCAACGGATGGACGAACGAGGAGACGACGGTGAAGTTAATATAAAGGATCTAATAATACTGGATAAGGAAAGATGCGCATTGAAAGAAGTCAAGAGAAAGCGTTGTAACAAGAGTTGCATCTGTAATGTTAGAATATGCAACAAAAGAGAAGGAAGGACAATATTCTTGGAGTCGTTTGAGGGGTAAACAAAGGGGAGATAAATTAAAGATTGTCCAGTAATCTCAGTGGAGTGACTTCGTTTCAAGACAGGTGAATATGAATCAAAACTTTAAATTTCTTTTTAAATATTTCATTGTAAAACGGGGCAGAGGGCCAAAGATACAGTCTATTTATTGGTTTGTTTATATATATATATATATGAGAAAATTATGTCTATATTTGGAAACATCAGTTTTATTTCCACAGTGGTGAACAGTAGTGACTTTACCTGTTTCCGATTTTAACCCCCGTCCCACACACACACACTCCACGTTGTTTTTGGCCCAGTCCAAGATTTTTTTTCCATTGGAGTAACAAAGGGTGGGCGTGGGGTGGGGGCACCTAGGGGTGGGGGCACCTATTCTACTCAAAGAATTCACTTGTCACCTTAAACCCCTTATCGAGGACATCTACTCCAAACGACCAGCAGACAACGGGGGGACACACTCCTGACCAGTTAGAGGGTGGGCGAGCAAGCATCGGGGTCACGGTGAGGTCAGCTACACGGTGTAATGAACTTTGTAAAATATGTCTTGAATCTTAGCAGTTGCTTAGTTAAAAAGTTCTTGTTCTTGGTAATATATATATTACTAAATTGTGATACTGCAAGTTATGTAAAATAATTCTTTTAATAAATAGATGTTTAAAAAAAGATTTTAAAAAACACGTTTTTAATAAGTGGACAAAAAAGAAGACAGTTATAAGTTCAGGTACTTTCATTTTATATGACTTATAATTTTAGGCGGGCGCTTATGAGGTGTTTTGTATAAAAATTAAAGATTTATAAATTAGAAGGCAAAAGAGAGATCTATACGTGAGACTCCATTCTTTTACCTCTATTTATTTTATTTTAGTCTAAGTGTAAAATCATAGAGTATATAGAAACTTTCATTTCTTTAATTATATTAATTTTTTACATAAGAAAATTCATTAAATACAAAAATTGACTAATTGGTTTGCATATATTTATGGATTGCCAAGTCTAAACACGTGAAGGTGATCTCCCTTTTTGCCTTCTAAATTATAAAACGGACTTCGCTATGTCGAACTTGCCTAAGTCAAAAACCTCCCTATAGCGAATCAATTGTTAGTTCCCGATCAAATTGCTGCTACTATTACGCTTTTTCCCTAACTTGAAAATTCCGTACGTATAATTTTTTTGTTTTCGGGTCCCTTTAAGTTCGGCATAGCGAAGTTTGATTGTATAAGGATGCCTTTCAGGAAAGTCTTATTATCTGTTTTAGACGCGCCTTTTAAACAGAAGATTATTGCGTCCTACACTTATCCATGGTTTATGTTGTTTATTCTTGGATTTTAATGAGTTTTAAATTTTGTGTTGGTTTTCCTGGTTTTATCTGGCAACGTGTTTTACATCCTAATTCCGGGCATGAAGACCGATAATGTGTGTGTGTTTGTCCTTGAATACAGAAAAAGAAAAATATGTTTTTTATCCCTATGTCTATCTGAGGGTTGTATTTGATCATCTTTATGTTGCATGTCTAGTCGTTCTACCGAGCACCCTGTAAGCCCGCGCCAAAATACTCGTGTAGAGGAAGTAACCTTTGAACCCCGAAGTCTAGCAGTCGGTGAACAGTTATTGATGAAGGGAGCTGTAATTGGCGATGGGTAATCAATGTCACGTGAGACACGGAAATGTGTGTGGGGGGGGGGGGCAGTGGCGTAGCTAGAGCTTTTGCCGCCCGGGGCGGTCTCAGATTT
>MUZC01000249.1:1658229-1668894 GCA_002072015.1 Radix auricularia
CCCCCCAACCAACCGTAATAACGACAGTAATGCGATTAAAGAAAAGCTTTGCGAATGTTGCTAAATTTTGACTTCTTTTTTTAATCTTCAGATTCCGTGAAATAGAAGCCGATAAGAAGAATGTATTTTTATTTTTAATGTTATTTACAAAGCGTGAATTGAAGTTACTTACATTCTTTCCCTTGCTCACTTTGTCTGGGGGCCTGGTCTCCATTTTTAACTCTCGTGGGTTCTATTAATCCAGTTATCCACTGCAGATTGTCTCAATCAAATCAACATATCCATGAACGGGTACCGGCCCCTTGGAATAGAAGAAGCAGATCGCGGTTTCCGGTGTGCCCGGTTTCTCGTGTGTTTGTTTGCGTGTCTCTTGTCACAAGTGGTTCAAAAAGTAAAACGAGACTCTTATTCAGAACAGAACACGCAACAGCGCTTGTCTATAAATAATATCATTTGGATTTCCCGTATCCTACTTGTCCTTAAATACAGTAAAAATGATGGCTTGGGTCTAACAAGCAACATGGGGCCTGAGACGGGAAATACCAGAACAATTAATGGAAATGGCAGAACAAGAGACAGGGCGTGAACCATCTGGCAGTTGTGAGGCGGAAAACGGCGTGTGGCGGGGCGGTCACTGTTGTCACAAACTGTGACAATTTACAGGGGCCAAAAAGAAAAAGAGGGAAAAAAACGAGGTCGAGTGATATGGCCAAAATATTTCGTGAAGAGCGTGAGGTAATATAAAGATTTGTTGCTATTCGATACACTTATTTTATAGCACGTATTCACGCCATGGATATTGACACGAATTTATCCCATTCGTATGTTGACACCAAAGGTCCCCAGTTGACTGATCGAATGAACATGCAGGTACAGCTATGGTATGTTCCGCACCCGGTTTTAGGAAAGGTATTAATAGTCTAAATAACGAGTTCTCAATCAACGGTCCGCGGGTCTTAGCGACCCATCGCAGACACTGAACATGGACACTATCATCTCACTCGCCGCGAGGAAATCAGATGACCCCAAAAATTACCATTTCCTTCCTCCATTTTTTAGAAGTTGTTTGTGACCAAATAAATTAACAATAAGTTAGTAGGTGAGGTTTCATTCAATTTTCCTTACTTTGCTATTGACTCTGAGATCCGGGTCCCGTGAGTATCAGAGGACACCGATATGACTCCTTGTTTAAAAATTGTTTGAGAACCCCTTGCCTAGATGTAAGGCTTACTGTAATATACACTTACACGGCAACAAAATTCTAGGACCCGGCAGCCGAATCAACTACCTTGTAAGAGTATAGGAAAGTGCCACTCTATAGCAGTGAATACCAAAGCCCTACAACATCAAGTGTTGGCGGATATCGTATGACTGAGTTCTGGGTGGAGGCATTCAAACTATTTCACTGAATGGCTGTGCCGTGTCCCGCACAAACTTAATAGCCAGACCCAACAAGGGATGGGAAGCCATAAATTATATCTCCTTGAAATAACGGCAAAATCACCCCACCCCACCCCACAACACTATAGGCACACACTGGATAATCCAGCACCTCATTTAAAACTGTAGTTGTCAATGTGTTGGTAAACACGCTACACCCAAGTGTTGCTGTTGTCAATGTGTTGGTAAACACGCTACACCCAAGTGTGGCTGTTGTCAATGTGTTGGTAAACACGCTACACCCAAGTGTGGCTGTTGTCAATGTGTCAGTAAACGAAATGTGGGTGAGACTGTACTCAGGCTTATAGGTCAGTAGATGAATAATACGTAAACGGGGTGTGAGTGAGCCTGACGGAACGTAACCAATCAACGGTTTGTTAGGTTGTCAGACTCACTCGTACCCGTTTACGTATTAATCATCTACTATTGATAATATGGCGTAATTTCTTCACTTTAAGATTTTCCCTACTCTCTAACACAGCAGTCAGATTACTCTTAGCTCACCCTATCGAACTCAACGCTTAAAAAAAAAAATTGACACATGTCCACCAAAGAACGAATGGAAAGTGAGTGAAAGAATCTTGGTCTTAGCTCTCACACTGACTCCATACTTCACACGAACCACTTCAACCGTCTGCCCCACATTAGCACAACCATTCTGTGAAAATAACTCCCGGGGTTTAATCTTTTGATATGCTAGTTGCGTTACTCCGTGCCCCTCTCCCATTCATCCTCCCTGCCTCTCTCTCTTTTCTCCATTAGCGATGATTTTTTAAAATAAACGATTTTTTCATAGCGCTGTTGGACAGTGCTTCTCGCGCTATTAGAAAACGTCCCCAAGGTGTCGTGTTCTCAAGATTGGTTTGTTATTGGTGACCAGATATGATGGCAATAAATCTGTCGTGTGTTGACTCACTGATGGGGTTGGGGGTGATGTGGGGTTTGTTGTAGATGACTTGAACGATAAAAATCGTTCGTAGAATCCAGACATAAAAGTTTTAGAGCCACCGCAATAATATATCGGAACGGAACCCTGACATCGTCTCCTAAACTCTTCAAATACCCGGATGTAAGCGTAAACCAGCTGTTAAACATTTATGTCAGCCCGTCCTTAATGTCTCATATTCTCCATCAACACCATGACAAAAGATGGTCACTAAGGAAGGAGAATGAACCTGATATTCTGGTAAATCTCTCACACTGTCGCATTGTCTACCGCACCCACGGGACCTGGTGTTGAGAACTCTTGGTAAGTCGTACAATCCAGTCAAGTAGTCACTCCCGCGAATAACCAATCAGTCAATTAGTCACTCCCGGGAATAACCAACCAGTCAATTAGTCACTCCCGGGAATAACCAACCAGTCAAGTAGTCACTCCCGCGAATAACCAATCAGTCAATTAGTCACTCCCGGGAATAACCAACCAGTCAAGTAGTCACTCCCGGGAATAACCAATCAGTCAATTAGTCACTCCCGGGAATAACCAATCAGTCAGGTAGTCACTCCCGGGAATAACCAATAAGTAAAGATTAAACATCAAGTGACAGCAGTCATAAATTAGGCGTGGAAGTTGGAAGGTAGGGAGGGGGTGTTGGTAGGGTGACGTGTGGGTTAAATAGTATGGGAGCATGGGAGGGGGTGTTGGTAGGGTGACGTGTGGGTTAAATAGTATGGGAGCATGGGAGGGGGTGTTGGTAGGGTGACGTGTGGGTTAAATGGTATGGGAGTATGGGAGGGGGTGTTGCTATGGTGGCGTGTGGGTTAAATAGTATGGGAGGGGTGTTGGTAGGGTGTCTTGTGAGTTAAATAGTATGCAAGGGGGGTTGCTATGGTGACGTGTGGGTTAAATAGTATGGGAGGGGTGTTGGTAGGGTGTCTTGTGGGTTAAATAGTATGAGAGGGGTGTTTGTAAGGTGTCGTGTGGGTTAAATAGTATGGGAGGGGTGTTGGTAGGGTGACGTGTGAGTTAAAAAGTATGGGAGGGGGTGTTGGTAGGGTGACGTGTGAGTTAAATAGTATGGGAGGGGTGTTGGTAGGGTGACGTGTGAGTTAAATAGTATGGGAGGGGTGTTGGTAGGGTGACGTGTGGGTTAAATAGGATGGGAGGGGTGTTGCTATGGTGACGTGTGTGTTAAATAGTATGGGAGGGGTGTTGCTATGGTGACGTGTGTGTTAAATAGTATGGGAGGCAGGTATCAAGACGACAGATTATTTCAAAGGGAGACTACTTCACTAGACTGAAGACGTTATTACAGCAGTGAATCCAATTAAAGACTAAATGGCATCTACTCCGCCCCCCCCCCAAAAAAAAAATTAAAATTCAACAATTTCCCTCCACCCAGGGGGTGTGTTCTTCGAGTCAATATGACCTGGCATGGTTACCTGGTGATGTCACCAACGGTTTCCGATGGACATGATATGGTCGGCACATAAAGTTTGATAGATCAGCGATAAACTGAGTGTGTGGGTGTGTGTTTGTGTCAATGCACCCCTCCTTTCCAACACTCTATTGAGCTGATTGCTGGACGATTAAGTGAAGACTGGAGAAGTTAGACAATACAGCAGGGAATTGATTGTCACGAGGGGGATTGGGGGGTGGCTTTTGATATATGGCGATAAACGGACAGAGGGGAAGAGTGAGATGGAGAGATATGGCTGTGAGAGAAAGAACGAGGGTCAGGTGGGGGATGAGTTGTGTGCCACATAAGGACCGATATACTCAGGTGACGAAGTAAGACTCACAGAAATGTTATTTGATGACGTATTTCTTTATAACAAAAATTTTCGCGTTTTAATGAAGGGTACGTGGGTTTCACAACCGTAACCCATCCCATACATACATATATATATATGGGCTGTTAACGATTAATTTAAATTTAATCGTTAAATTTTTAAAAATTAGCAAATTAATTAATCGTAAATTTCGATTTAAGCCAAAAATTAAAATCTATTATGTCATAAGTAACACTTATTAAACGTTTTGTTAAAAATCTATATAACACTGGAATGTCTCCTTTATTCATCATCTTTTAACCAACTAAGCAAAAAGACTGGTGTGTTGACAGTATTTGGTTCAAGTGATGAGCGGGTCTAAATGACAATATAACCAGCCGAGCTGAACAGTCATTCAGATTGAACGGAGGTAACTGGTATGTACAAAACCGTTTTGACAAGGAATGACATTATCGGATATCGGTGTTCATTAAGTGTCCACCATTGTTGAGGGTTAATGGATTCAGGAACTTTCATCTCCATTTTGCAATGCAGTAATTCATCAGAAGAGCTGTCGTCATTTTCTGTCTCTGAGTCAGACTCCATTAATGCCATTAGCTTAATACGCTTTTCATTTAAGACATATGACTTAGGTATTTTGATAAACCAAAGTTGATGTTCTCATGTTGTGGTCACTGTTTTTCAAGTTATCTTATCTTATTTGTTACAGACGCTCCTTCTGTACAAAATATTATTGCGTCCTACGTTTATCAATTGGCTATTGTTTAGTCCTGTATTCTTATTAGAGTTTTAAATGATGATATAGTGTTGGCTGTCCTGGTTTCTTCAGGCAACCCATGCCACGCCCGAATACCGGACGGGAAGAAAGAAAACTTGTATGTGTTTGTTCTAGCATACGGAATAAGAAAGCACAACATCCAACATTTCACGTCTAGGAATGAGAGATTCCTAACGGCAGCCTTAACCACCGGCACACAAACACATCACGGAAAGCAGTTTGTATTCTGTCAGTGTGACACGACATGTGTGCTATACTGCAGCTAACGTTTAGAGACGTTTGTTGGATATTTTGTTGTTTCTTAACAAACTAAGAGTCGCCTAACTCCACCCCCACCCCCCATGTCTGCATAAATGGTTTGAATTTTTTAAAAATAATTACAGAATGCTAATTATTTAGAATAATGTAAAAACATTGGGTCTTAGTAATATGAATATTCACTATTGAATTGAGCTCTACAGGTGTTATCTGATGGATACCTTTAGAATTTAAAGGGGGAAACATTGATGATAAGACGATGACATTGATGATACTGACGGGGACACAGTGGCGTAGCGAGAGAGGGCAGGGTGGGGCAAACGCCCCAGGGTGCACTTTGTTTAGGGACGGATAATTTCTCATCGTTTATAAGCTTCAAGCAAAAAGTTTAAGTGGAGCATTTTAACAGAAATAAAATAAATTCAAATAAGAAAAAAATCATAAAAGACACAAAGCAGCTATGCTGAAATATGTAAACTTGTCGCTAGAACTTCACTCTATATTGGATATAAATTCTTTTTATAGTTATGCGACTAAATAAACTGGAAATCCAGGCGGCTGAATTAGTATTACTAGATATGGATCGGCTGCTTACATTACTGTTTCTTCAAGTTTGACAGCTGCTACTGTTATAAAAGCTAAAATTAATTTACCCTATCAATTTCAAATGTGAACAATCGATTGCTATGGGCGGCAATTTTTTTTAGGGGTGGCAAACTCCTCGTTGTTAATTTGCTTCTAAAAATAAAAAAACAACCGATAAATGATGTTTAATAACACGAAAGAAAGGCTATGCAAACATTTATAAAAGAAATGAAGGAACTATATGATAATATGTGAAAGTTTCTAATGCCAAAACTTCAAACGCCTAATAAATCTAAAGTCTTCTGATACTAATGCTAATGAACTGGATAACCAAGGGCTGTCCATATCACGTGGTTGCTAATTTTCCACGTTAAAGAACTTACAAATTGTGCTGATCTAAATTTAAATTTAATTTGTATCAAAGGTTAACTGCCCTATCCAAAAAAATAACAAAATAATAACAACAAAAATTGTGTTGTGTTTAGTAGCTGCAGATTATTAAGGGCTTACAATCATTTTAGCATTTTATTTTTTGGTGCTTGATAGATTACACATAGGCGACAAGGTGTTCATTTCCGTCAACACCATACATCATATCCGGTAACTGTATTAGACACACACCAAACATGCAACTTGTCATCAAGTGTCTAATAACAATGCATTGTGATTATGTTACAATATTTAAATTGCATAATTCTAGGTCTGGAGGGGTTCCAAGCCCATGGCGTCCATATCCCTGAGATTATGGAGGTCACCGTTGTAAGGACCCAGAAAATACAGATTACTTATAATGTATACTTGCTAAGGTTAAGACCGTTCAAATAAGACCGATAAATCGTTTCAAGAAAAGAATGATTAAAAGGTTAACTTTGAGTTAGCGGTCTTTTTCCTTACGTTCTGAGAATCACCAATAGAATGTACTAGATACGCCCCGCGGCATAGCATACACCGCTGACTTGCTCATGGATAGGGCAAAGAAAGGGGGGAACGAATGGACACAAACTACAGCAAGAAGAAACCAAAAACAACGTGAGTGAACATTGGTGGGGGAACCCACCGACGCATTATTAGTCTCGAGACATTCGCACTGAGTTTATCTACCTGCCCTCCACGCTTCAACACCCTAGCTTGTCAACCGTAAACTCTACTTTGCCGACCCTAGTTAGGGTCAGACATGTTCTCAAAAATGGGGGGGGGGGGATGGGCACGAACACAAATTTTGAAAATTAAAAAATAACATTTTCGCTGGGGCTGGAACCCAGGACCATGCGCGTGCAAGACGGACTTGATAACCACTACACAACGAATCACATGCTATTCTGAAAAGAAACAACGCAAGTGAACAAAAGAACCATTGTTGGTCTCGAGACCATAAACTGATTTTTTTAAAAATCTGATCCAAAAACAAAGATTTTTAAAGAATGTTTTTTTTGAGGATCTGTTATCCGTTAAAAAAAAAATTGTTACACTATCAGTTAGCAGTGTCATGATTTTTTCTAAGTTCTTAATACCCAGAAAGAAAGTAACACTCCAAGAAAGGTTCGCGAGTCCATTTCTAAAGTCTTGTCGAACAGAAAAATGTCATTAAGGGGGGTGCGGGGGCGCGGATCGCAACGGGTTGCTCCATCACAAGGGGGGAAAGCAAAAGAAAAAATAATCTGTATGTTCCCCTTTATTTGGCAGTGGGAGACTCGGCGAAGGTCTTTATGTTAAGTCGTGAGGGGGTGAAGCCATGAGTTACCGCACCGAATGGCACCAACCCGAGTGACGCCTCTGGTCCAACATACTGTTCTGTATCTGGGGCAGTCAAAGACCACGCGATATCCTCTCTAATTCTAGTGGCTTGTCGCAGATATCCAAAAGGTTTTAATTTGAACTTTTTAAAATGAGAAATGTTCTGGTTTTATTAATCATAGCAGTCCTCCATCTTGAATAAAGTTATAAAGTAGGGCTGCGGGTATTAACGATTAAAATAGTCAATTAATAGTTAAACATTTTAATGGAATAAAATTAATTTGATCGACTTAAATTCGATTAAAATTTAAGAAAATATTTCTTTCTTCAACTTATTAATAATTTGATATTTTTGTTACTTGCGTACTTTTTCCTCATATTATTTTTATTTATTTTGACGTGCACAAAACGTTTTAAAAATGTGTTTCTTCCTTATTTCTTGCATGGCAGAACGAATTTTTTGTGTTACGTCACAAAATTTGGGAGCCATGAAATCGTCGTGACTTAACCGATTTCGCAAAAATAATTACCCGCGACTTAACGGAATCTATATATACGTTATGTAAAATATAAGGCGGCTGGGTAGCGAAGTCAATAGTGCGCTCGCCTCACAAGCTGAGGGGCGTGGGATCGAGCCCACGAATAGCCACTATAAAATGTTGATAAATGACTAACGCTAAGAAAGTCTGGCGCCGCCAGTGTCTAATAAGCTCGAGAATGCTCTAATGGAAACATTAGAATCCCCTACGACCTCTGAAAAAAGAGGTTATGGGACTAAAATATATAATTTAATCGATTAATTTTTTCCACATTAATCGGAAAAAAAATTCAATCAGCACCAGCCCTATTATAAAGTAAAAAATATTAAAATTTTACAAAACAAATTGGATTAAGCCTAACACCCTTAAAACACAAAATGATTTAGAAAAAAATGTCCAGCTGTAAAAGGAACTAAGACATAATCTTTGATAAACTTTTAAAATGCCAATATTTCTATTTTGCCAATATTTCTATTTTGCCAATATTTCTATAACGCCGCTGTTTCTATGATGCTACTATTTATTTAATGCCACTATTTTTTAAACTCCATTATTTATTTAATGCCACTATTTATGCAACTCCATTATTTATATAATGCCACTATTTCTGTAACGCCCTTATTTCTATAATGCCACTATTTCTGTAACGCCATCATTTCTATAAAGCCACTATTTCTATAAAGCCACTATTTCTATAAAGTCACTATTTCTATAAAGCGACTATTTCTATAATGCCACTATTTCTATGACGCCACTATTTCTATAAAGCCACTATTTTTTTTATTAAACCACTATTTCCATAAAGCCACTATTTCTATAAAGCCACTATTTCTATAAAGCCACTATTTCTATAAAGCCACTATTTCTATAAAGCCACTATTTCTATAAAGCCGCTATTTCTATGACGCTACTATTTCTATGACGCAACAATCCCTATCATGCCACTATTTTATTATTGGCATTGATTTCTTTAATGCCACTATTTCTGTAATGTGGACATTGGGGGAAAAAAGGGGGGAGGGCACCTTTGTGACCTGATGACTATAGATTGGCATAAAACAGATAACTACATGACGACTCGTTCATCTACAACTGGAAGGCTGTTAAGTCGGCTAAGGCTGTACACATATTTCTGGTGATAGATGGCAGCTGAGACTAGCATTACTCAATGTAGTATATAGCATTACTCACTGTAGTGTATAGAATTACTCACTGTAGTATATAGAATTACTCAATGTAGTATACAGAATTACTCAATGTAGTATATAGCATTACTCACTGTAGTGTATAGAATTACTCACTGTAGTGTATAGAATTACTCACTGTAGTATATAGCATTACTCACTGTAGTGTATAGAATTACTCACTGTAGAGTATAGAATTACTCAATGTAGTATATAGAATTACTCACTGTAGTGTATAGAATTACTCACTGTAGTGTATAGAATTACTCACTGTAGTATATAGCATTACTCACTGTAGTATATAGAATTACTCACTGTAGTGTATAGAATTACTCACTGTAGTGTATAGAATTACTCAATGTAGTATATAGAATTACTCAATGTAGTGTATAGAATTACTCAATGTAGTATATAGAATTACTCACTGTAGTGTATAGCATTACTCAATGTAGTGTATAGCATTACTCACTGTAGTGTATAGAATTACTCAATGTAGTATATAGAATTACTCACTGTAGTATATAGAATTACTCAATGTAGTATATAGCTTTACTCAATGTAGTGTATAGAATTACTCACTGTAGTATATAGCATTACTCACTGTAGTGTATAGAATTACTCAATGTAGTATATAGAATTACTCACTGTAGTATATAGAATTACTCAATGTAGTATATAGATTTACTCAATGTAGTGTATAGAATTACTCAATGTAGTATATAGAATTACTCAATGTAGTATATAGAATTACTCAATGTAGTATATAGATTTACTCAATGTAGTGTATAGCATTACTCACTGTAGTGTATAGAATTACTCAATGTAGTATATAGAATTACTCAATGTAGTGTATAGCATTACTCACTGTAGTGTATAGAATTACTCAATGTAGTGTATAGCATTACTCACTGTAGTGTATAGAATTACTCACTGTAGTATATAGAATTACTCAATGTAGTATACAGAATTACTCAATGTAGTATATAGCATTACTCACTGTAGTATATATAATTACTCACTGTAGTATATAGAATTACTCACTGTAGTATATAGAATAACTCACTGTAGTGTATAGATTTACTCACTGTAGTATATAGAATTACTCAATGTAGTATACAGAATTACTCAATGTAGTATATAGATTTACTCAATGTGGAATATAGAATTACTCAATGTAGTATATAGCATTACTCACTGTAGTATATAGAATTACTCACTGTAGTATATAGAATTACTCACTGTAGTATATAGAATTACTCACTACAGTATATAGAATTACTCACTGTAGTATATAGAATCACTCACTGTAGTATATAGAATCACTCACTGTAGTATATAGAATTACTCACTGTAGTATATAGAATTACTCACTGTAGTATATAGAATTACTCAATGTAGTATATAGAATTACTCA
>MUZC01000249.1:1669979-1692335 GCA_002072015.1 Radix auricularia
AATGTAGTATATAGAATTACTCATTTTAGTATATAGAATTACTTAATGTAGTATATAGAATTACTCATTTTAGTATATAGAATTACTCACTATTCTTGACATTGATCGCCGTTTGATTTTATCATTTTCCCCGCTATGTAGGTCAGTGGGTCAAATTTGTTTTTTTTCTGTCAAACACCGGTCATCCCTGGACATTTCCATTAAGTTACGAAGTCCTACTCTGGCCACCACATTGTTATTGTCCACTACTGGACACCCTAAGAGCTCAGGACACAAATTATTTTCCTCAACGATCATCTCTACCTGAAGACTACATTAAATTAATTTGTGTTGCTATTTGTTAGACATTCACTTTCATGAACAAATAGTTCAATATTTGTTTGAACAATTTATGTTGCTATTTATTAGACGTCCACTTTCATGAACAAATAGTTCAATACTTGTTTCAACAACGTGCAGTGGATTTTTTGGCTATTCTTGAAGTAGAGTTATAAAGACGTCAGGATGAGAGCTGGTGGGGGTCTGTATCGAGGTTGCGGACGTTTGGAGATTTTATGACGGAAGCTGCAGAAAGTACAAAACGCTGGTGCGCGGATTGTATTGAGGATGTCCATAGGAAAGTTCTTATAACTGTCGTTGATGGACCCAGGAGTATGTCTCTCGTTGTGCGCACCATTGAAGCGGCGACATTAAAATTTTGGAACAGTAATTTGAAATTTTTGAAATTGAAAGAGTGTGAAAAGAAAGAAAAACATAACAAACGTCTGAATATTGTATTTTTTATTTGGATAATTTGAACTAATAAGCGCAAGGAGCAGTGTCGTCGCTAGGGGGGATGCGGTAAGGGCGGGCCGCCCCGGGTGACACCAAAATGTAAAATGCTGTATATTCCCGTTATTTTGCACTGGAAACTCGGGGGAGCTCTACGGGTTAAGTCGTGAGGGGTGACAACATAAGCTACGGCCCCGGTTGACACCAAGCCTAGTGACGCCCCTGGCAACGAGCATGGATAGTGTAAACGCTATAGAACAGTCACGGCGATCCTAAGACACGCGTGCCCAAGTCAGCACGAAAAACCTCATCAGCCGGCACGCGACTAAAATATATCTTCCTTAAACAAAGCAGGTAATCCCAGCCCCCATTTTCGGGTTCCATCGGAACGTTGAAACTTTGCTATAAATAAATGGGTTTTGGTTGAATTTTGGGCACATGCCCCAAAAAGAAGGTTCGCCACCACAACACTGCTATAGAGGAAAGCATTCATTCATTCACTCATTGCTAAACATAAGAGCAAAAGATACAAATAGACGATCAAAGTAGAAACTACCATTAAAGACGGTGAAAAGGAAATACAAAGTTTAGGGCTGGTACTAATTTTAAAATTATAACAATTTAATCGTTAAAAAAATGTTATAGATTAAAAATTAATGTGATCGAAAATTCAATTAAAATTCCATAAAAATGTAAGAAAATATTTCTACGTTTTTTTTCCTTATTTATTAATGATTTATACTATTCGTTACTTACATACTTTTCTCTCGTATTATTGTTTTTTAAATAGACGTGCATGCGAAAATAAAAATGTTTTTATTTCATATTTCTTGCACAGCAGAACGAATTTGCTGTGTTACGTCGAAATTAATCGATGATTAGATTTTTTACCGATTAATTAAACAATTTTTTTTAAAAAAATCAGTACCAGCCCTACTTTAAACACTTTGGGAAAAGAAAGATCCAAAACTCGCCTCGCCGATCATACGGTGGTCATTGTTCGGTCACAATCCTTCCAACTTCCAACATAACCCCACAGCAACAGAAAAAACTCAATCGTTTAGACAATTATGTCCCTTGTGGGTAAAGAGAAAGTCCTGGCTTATTCTCTGTTTGGTGTTTATATGTGGAGTAGATCAGCATGACGTCATACAATAGGGCACGCAAACAACGGATGACAGAACACAAACTGACCCTTGACCTTGTACACACTTCGCCACTTCACCAGGTTGTACACAACTGACCCGTGTACACATTCTGACCCTTTACCGTGTACGCACTTCGCCACTTCACAATGTTGTACACAACTGACCCTTTACCGTGTACGCACTCTGACCCTTGCGGTCTTCAGATGACCGTATATTGTCTCCTTCACTAGTTTTGACATGATGACTCTTTTCTCTCCCCCCTCCCCTTACCTATTCCCATCCAAGTCCCTTCACGTTACACCCATGGACTTAAGGTAGATTTATGTAAGGTAGTGCAAGGGTCATCGAGGTGTTATTGATCTAATACGTCTCGTGGGACCATCCTCCACTGACGCCAGACACTGACCAGACTAAAACAACAACAAACCAATTCAAGATGGCTATTGATTGAGGAGATTATTTTCCAACATGGGCCCTCTCCCAGCGCCCCTCACCACCATAAGCTTGGGCTTCGCCAGCCTGTATTAGAATCCTTGGACCTAACGGACCTGTCTTAGCTTTACAGAGCTGGTTGTGTTGGGGTAGTTGTGAAGATGTAGTAATAATAATAATGATAATAATTTGAGGAGGTATATAGTGCAGTACCCCAGTGAATAGCTGTTCACATAAAAATAGTAATACATGTACAAATATTTATAAATGAATTCAATTTACAACATTCATTCCCTAATGACAAGATGGTGCGCATAAGCAACGTTTTATCAATCAGAGAAATGTTTGATTGTTATTTGTAAAGCAAAGTTTGAAGAGATATGTTTTTAGAGCATTCTTGGATGCCTTGGTGGTAGGAATTCTACGGATGTGCAATGGTAGTAGATATTGTGCAGTGTCAGAGATGTAGTATTAGAGATGTTGTGGTGTTAGAGTGGCGGCAATAGAGATGGTGTGGTGTTAGAGTGGTGGTAATAGAGATGGAGTGGTGTTAGAGTGACAGTAATAGAGATGGTGTGGTGTTAGAGTGGCAGTAATAATTATGGTGTATTGGTAAAAAGTCACTACGAGGAATGGTGTATGTTTAGTGTTACGTTAGTATGCTTGTTCCAAGTTGTCATTAATAATTGATAACAATGGTATATCCGGGTATTTCATGGTGATGAGAATTGCAATATTCACTCTGAAAATTTGTTATGATATATTTCCAGGTGATATTGCAAGCGGCATGAAGAATGATTTATTCAATGGAGTTCTCGATGTAGATAACCAATGATGTAACCATTAGCGTCTTTGTTACTGGTGACATAATCAGAATATTGTCCAATGGTTTCTCTCATGACATGCCACTGATTACCACACTTTTAACAGCTACCTAAGACACAGTAAAATAGATCATCACTGTACGTAAACAGACAACTTTGAGTTGAAGCTTTCATGTAATAACACCGTAGTTCTATGATGAAATGATAACTGTCAAAAAAAGAAAACACACACACCACACTCCAAAATGAGAAATCAACACTGCGGCTGGGGCGCTTCTCTCATTGGACAGTTATAAACCGATTGAATCGACGACACATCCGTTTGATGGAGAAGGAAAAAAAAACGGGAATAATTCATGAAACGTTGCCAAACTTAGTGGAGTAACAGCCCTTTGATATTTCACGTCACTACGCGTTGTAGTAGAAAGATTTCCCACGGCACCAAGAGATGCGGTGCTCGAGAGCAATATTGAACGGTCCTGACTAGGAACCAGACCGCACCGCCCAGCGCTGATCGCCATCATACAGTCGCGGAAGATGAACAAACTGAGGAATGGGTGGGGGCCGGGGTAGGGGTGGGGGGGGGGGGGCGCGGCGGGCGCACANGGGGGGGACAGCGAGCATTATCCCCTATCACTTTGACAACGCTATCGAAAAAACGGGGATTCCATCTCAAGGGAGGGAAGTGAGGTTATTTTCTAAGGGCCTTTTACATACATTTTTTTTAAAACGTGCATCAAAGAGGATATCGAGCAGACACAGAGTGAAATGTGGGAGGAAGTGAGGTAATTATTATAGGGGTAATACAAAAGTGAGGTAATTATTATAGGGGTAATACAAAAGTGAGGTAATTATTATAGGGGTAATACAATTTCGGGACAAATACATATGATATGTGAGAATAACAGAATATGGTTTTAGTATGCTGAGTAGGCCAAGTGAACAGCCGCATAAAACATTTTCTACACGACGAAATTTAGTATAAGCTTTTGGTCGGTGTTGTCGAGTGTCGAGTTGAGAATTTTCTGTATTTAATGCAACAAAGCATCTTTATGGTAAAATTGAAAAAGTTACAGAAATATGAGTGATAATATACTCAATTAAAAATATAACCAAAAAAATCTTGTATTTCTATTAAGTAAAAAGTTTTTTTTTTAAAAAAAAAGGTTAATTTGGAGGCTTTGTAAGTGACCACCCAAAATCAATTTTGTGACATTATTTGTAAGGCAGGTGCATTAACATTTTCTATTTGGTTGAAGTTGGCATGACAAGAAAAAATTATGTCCAAATTTAGAAAGAGACAATCTATTTTTTTATTTTTTTTGGACATCATCATCAGGCGAGGCAAACTAGAACACACAGCAACAACAGGAAAGAATAGATGGCAAAAGGGATCGGGGCAGACAGAGAGAAAAGATGCCGGGCGGGCTGACAAGATGGCATGGGGCACAATCACCAGCGGGGGCTGATGGGCAATACCAAAGACATGGAGCTGTGAAGAAGCAAGACCGCCTACGTCTATAGGCACGGCACCTGATAGACGGATATCACGTGGATGTCCATCACTATCTTATGGCTATCTGGACAAAATTGTGGTTAAATTTTCCAAAATTTATGAAAGAGGGTGACAAAAAGACTAATTAATCATAAAATTTGAAAACTTTTTTATTTGAGCTAGTTTTGAAACATCAGGAAGACAGCGCGCCATGCTATAGTCACTGGTTACTGTTAGAGCTATATTATAAGAATGCAATCATTATCATTATTAATATGTCTTAAGAATGTCCTGGAGAAGCTTCATCGCTGGCAAACTCCAGAGTAGATTATCGACTTCTTAAGGAAGCAAGCCGCCCCAAAGCCCCGGACTCTTTCAAGTCCAGTTTCTATTGTTATATTCTGCCACGCTCATCCGCGTAAATAGTTGGTCTCAAAGCAGGAATTCAGCTGCTTGTATCTTTATATGTGAAATAACTTAATGTGGTGTGACAGACATGGTCTATCATCATAGGGTGATTGGTGTGACAGACTTAGGGTGGTTGGTGTGACAGACTTGGTCTATCATCATAGGGTGATTGGTGTGACAGACTTGGTCTATCATCATAGGGTGATTGGTGTGACAGACTTAGTGTGGTTGGTGTGACAGACTTGGTCTATCATCATTTAAAACATCTCACGTCTTCATTTCCTTTACTCCTCATACACAATGCCTGAAGTTATCACGTGATTACACTACAGCTACATTTATAAACAACATTTCACAGAGTTCTGACATGAGAATTGTATTTACTCCGCCAAATAAGAGGTCCGCGGGCCACATTATGCCCATTACGTGGAGTTAATCGGCCCGCCAAAAGCTGCAGAATCATTTTAAGGGGAACAAAAAAATAAACGTGTGCTTCAACTGATGTTTCATGCGGCCATCGCCCTCAGACGTTTGCACTGCATTGCATTAAATGGCATTGCATTTTTTTACGCAATTTCTCTTGGTAAAAATTGTTTTATATATTAGAAATATCTGGCCAGTCTGTTAGAGCTTTGAACAGCAACTCCTCCTGGACCATACCAGATGGAGTGTTCGGGTGTATTGCAAATATGTTAAGGAGGTCCCAATTATGTGCACGGGCAAAAATAATTACCGAAAAGTTTTACTGGATTTCCTGGAAAAATAATAAAAACCAAAAAGTCAGTTTTATGTCAAATTATCGCCAACCATGACATCTATCGGGTTGAAGCAAAAGCCAAACGGTAGCTAATAATTTTTTTTTATTTATTTTTTTTTTTTATTTATTTATTTATTTTTTTATTAATGTTGAATAACGAATTTTTTAAAATCTCCTTTCGCTAGACCCCCTAATTTTAGCGGCAATTTGTAGATAGCCATTGTTTTGTTTAGTTTCAAAATTATTGATTTGAAATGACTTTTAATGTAATCTAGAATGATAGTTAATGGGGTTTTCCTGCATTGTGAATGCTGGTGCTGGATTGTTGCGTTGTGCGCTTTGTATTGACACATTCTTGGTGTGGTGTAGCTTGAGGGGATATGTCATCATATTGTCTTAGTTTCAGAATTACTGATTTGAATCGACTTTTAATGTATCTAGATTGATTTCCATTGAATAAAATCAATCGGAAATTCTTTGTTGGAAATTGCGTTTAAATACTCACTCGGGTTTTCGTTACTTGTTTTCTCATCGCATCGGAAAGGACCGTCTTGTTGTATGGAAGTTTGTGAACTTCATAGCAAACACTCGTAAGTTCGCCATTCACTTCTATATTTGTAAATGTTCGAACATTCAACTTTTATTACAGCGTTCACCTCAAACATTTAAAAGCAGATAATTGAAACAACAAATTACAAATTTAATTGCACACGAACCTGCTCCATTTTGTTTTGACGTACTTTTCTTGTCACTGTTGGTGCTTCAAAGTTTTGTCTTTAGATAAACAATGTCTTCAAACCTATTGATTTTTTTTTTTTGGTGAGTTTATTTAGACACTCAAAAGGCGAATAACCCAAATGAATTTTTAATCCCGGATTTTTTTTTCACTTCCAAGCCTGCACAGACATTGGTTGTTTGTGTCACAAATAAACCTTCACAGAAATCCACTTCTCAAGTCGTAATCTCACGTGTTGTCATTGAGAGATGTGGGCGTCCCTTAGACTTGATGAATAACAAGGTAATGAAGGGTTATTAGATGACGTCTCTTAAAAACTTCACGTATGATTATGTATCTGACCATTGCAATGTGATACATCAGGCAGCTGCTCGTTTTGATAAATGACAGAGCTGACCATATACATATATCACAAAGCTTCCCATATCAATATATCAAACAGCTGACCATATCAATATATCACAAAGCTGACCATATCAATACATCACAAAGCTGACAATATCAATATATCACAAAGCTGACCATATCAATATATCACACAGCTGACCATATCAATATATCACACAGCTGACCATATCAATATATCACAAAGCTGGCTATTGTAATATGAGCGAGAGAATAGTTGACCATTGATAGACTGTTTTGATTATCTTCTAAATTTTATTCATTTTTTTCTTTAAAACGCAGCATTTTGAATGAAAAAACCAACTAGACTATAGAGGTCTATAGGTTTTTTTTATTAGGTAAAGACACAAGTCACTGCTTTACACCACACGGCGTCATGAAAGACATGTCGTTGAACAATACACTCACTGGAGTCCCAGTTATGGACTGGGTTATTTCCTCTGATGTCCCCAGGACTGGATGGGTTGTAGTAACTGGAAGAACAAGATGAGCAGATGAGGGGGCGGGACGGGGTAGGTGGATGAATAAGCGGCTGAAGTAGTCTCTTGGGAGGCGGGGGAGTAGGGGAGCGGGGAAGAGATGGAGGGGATGAGCTGATGGAGAAAGTAGTTAACTTAATAGATGGCTGGGTAAGTGGAAAAGGGGGGGGGGGTTGATCCTGAAATCGATGGAAGACTCAGATGAGAGAAAGAGAGAGAGAGGGAGAGAGAGAGAGAGAGAGAGAGAGTAAGAGAGAGAATGATCAGTTTATTGTATCATTGAAGACATACATGTGTAAAGACCTTGTACTTTGATATGCTCTTAATTTTAACACAGTCAAGTCCGTAAACAATCGCGATTGTCCACAAGAAACATTAGAGGGCTATCATACATACTGATGACAACATATTGAATTGTATTATTTTACAAACTCCATTAGTCTGGGGTCTAGGTAGACTTCTATACTTTTAACGCAAAATTATGTTTGCTCATTTTTCCTGAAGTTTAAAAAAAAAGTATGTTAGAAGGTAAATAAAGCTCAAACATTACTGTGAAAAATACCCCTGAGCAATGTTCCCTTTAAGCTGCGTGGGCGCGTGGCCGCGCAGATATCTGTCTGGCGCCGCGCAGCAGTTTAGAGATACCGCGCAGCAAATTTTGCAAAATATTGCACACAAAAAAAAGGGATGCACATACGAGTTTTTTTTTTTACTTTGCACACGAATCAATGAACTTTAGCGGGAACATTGCCCCTGAACATATTTTAGCTATAGTTTTGGCTTCCTTATTTAAAAAGGAAACGTAGTTTCTATTTGCCATAATACTACGCTGTTGTAGTACTCAAGCGATGACATCAAATGGTCACGTTCAGAACACACGAATCAAAGAGTTTTATTTTTATGACTGAAGACTTTCGTTCTAGTTGCTTCTCTTTCTTATCTTTGCGTTTCTTATTGCATCAAGTGATTCACTCAGGGGATGGGGGGGGGGGGGGATTGCTACTAGAATTAACATTAACATTCCAAACATTTGCCTGGGCGATGATGCGGTCGCCTTACTTCTAAAATTACTTGAATGGAACTTGCATTCAAGTAACGAACTTTGAAATAAAGAATCCCAATGTAATGCTAGCTGCTTCAGATCTACTTCCAAATTCCGTCCGCCCCTTAACTATATTAATATTTCAATGTGCATCTGTAACCTATTCTAACCCGCATAATATGAGTTATAGCCACCGTGTAATAGTCCATGTACTAATCTATCATGGTAAAAATATGAAAGCTGCATCATGAGACCGTATAGCAGGAAGCACTGAAGAACAAGTTTCTAGCTCTATAAAGGCCTACTAACTTCAAATTTTTGAATATAGATATATCGGTTCGACCAAAACTTCACATAGAACCTTGTTATTCTAAGGGGTGAGAATATGTCGTTCATTGGAATCTAAATTTCCCTGAAATAAGTTAATATGACACAGACTTGTGGTATTTTGAGACTTCCAATTAGTTGGAATACCTAGGGTATGTTGACGTTTGACGGACCCCTTTGAAATAAGTTAATATGTCACGGACTTGTATTTTAAGACTTCCAATTAGTTGTGATACCTAGGGTATGTTGACGTTTGACGGGCCCCTTTGAAACAAGTTAATATGTCACAGACTTGTATTTTAAGACTTCCAATTAGTTGTGATACCTAGGGTATAAACAAGTTAATATGTCACAGACTTGTATTTTAAGACTTCCAATTAGTTGTGATACCTAGGGTATGTTGACGTTTGACGGGCCCCTTCTCTCATCCATTAAAAACTTGACACATTCGACTTCTAATGTTCACAAATAATGCCCCTCCTACATCCCATGCTGTAAAAACCTTTCATCACCTGATGTTACATTACGAGCCATCCCATCAGCACTGTTTCGTCTAGCTCAAAGTTAAAGTCTCCTACCCTTCTATAGGGCGGACAGGGTTTATCGAAATCTCCTTTACACTTCCCATAATCCCTTCGTTTGTTCCAGCATCTCGTCTGCCTGACTTGAGACTCAGCTTCATGGCGGCCTCGGAGAAACACACAAAAAAAAGGGGGGGGGGGCAAGAAAGGGAAAAATATGTATAACGGTTCTGTAAATCTACGCTTTGTACCCTAATCTCAGCCTCCTGATGCGCCAGCCTTTATTTTTTAATGCTCACTATGTACAGATGATATTAAATTTTTTATATGCTATTTATACACGTGATACCCAGATGTGTCCTAATATTTTTGGCTTTAACTGAAAATAAACCATTGGTTTATAGTGAACAACGAGCTGAATCAAACATCTTCAAGGCTTAGATCACCGTGAGGGGTGGATGTAGCCACTTAGATCACCGTGAGGGGTGGATGTAGCCACTTAGATATCACCGTGAGGGGTGGATGTAGCCACTTAGATCACCGTGAGGGGTGGATGTAGCCACTTAGATCACCGTGAGGGGTGGATGTAGCCGAGGCTGAGAACCACTGTCATCGCCACCACGCCTCATTAGAGTGAATGGTTTCTGTTCGACTTCACGTCAGTTTTACAGCCTCTCTGTGGGCCTCGGCCTGGGCCACTTCGAGAGTTTGTGGTGGGTGGTGGGTGGGGTTGGGGAGTTCGATTTGAAAGGTTTTGCCAGTTGTTTGTCAGAGGGTGGTTTGCGGCGAGTAGAACTGGGATCTGAATCTTTGTTTAAACACAGGAAAAAAGCCACTTTATGAATGTTTGTTTACATGCAGGATCAAAGCCACTTTATGAATGTTTGTTAAAACACAAGAGCAAAGCCACTATATGAATATTTGTTTACATTCAGGAGCAAAGCCACTTTACAAAAGTTTGTTTAAACACAGGAATAAGGTCAATTTTTGAATGTTTTTAAGACTGTAACTAAGTCACTGGTACAAAGAAGCTTAACAGTTGCTACTAGAATCATGTTGAAGAAGCATTGCGTGTAGGGGGGAGGGAGACAGAGGAAAATGAGCAAAATAAGGAACTCTGGAAAGGGGAGAGTGGGAGGGGGAGTCCCAGACAGATCGAGAAAGGAAGAAAGGAAGAAAGGATGTCTGAAAAAAAAGACTAAATTCATGTGTAGGGGAAAAAATAGCAACACCGAAAAATGTATTGAGATAAAATAAAAATAACTAGATACGACCCGCGGCGTAGTATACGCCGCACACAGGCTCATAGGTATTGCAAAGAAAGGGGGGGGGAGAACGGACACAAACTACAGCACGAGGAAAAAAATGTGAGTGAGCGTCGGGGGACCACCGATGCATTGTTGGACTCGAGACATGCGCACTGCGGTTAGTTACCTGCCCCCCCCCCCCAATCTGAACCACCCTAGCTTGCCAACCATAAAATGTGATTGGGCGACCCCAGTGAGGGTCATTCGTCATTCTTATTGGCAAGCGTCTTGTGTTTGTTGTAGGGAATTATATATAAAGATAGATGCCTATGACACGTCGTTAGAGTGTTGAAAAGACAGATGTGTCAAAGTTAGGACATTTCAGATATAATGACATATGGATGACATCTAGGATGTCACACAGTAATGACTTCTAGGATGTCACACAGTGTTGACATCTAGGATGTTGCACAAGGATTACATTGAAAGCGAAATATAGTTAAGAAACTTTGGCATTTTATTCATTGTCAAAGAAAACAAATCAAATTTAGTAATATAAATTTAATTTACCCTTAAATGACCCCTTTGACCCCTACCTTTCATATCACAGGAGTCACATTACTTTATGTTATAGAAATTACCTGTCATTTTATATAACTTTTTTTTAAAGTTCTCCAGTTATTTCCTGGTTTTCCTAAATTACAAGACCACACACACTCTTCCGCAAGCGGTAAACTTGTTATTTTTTATTTAAAGACTAGAATTCCCCCCCCCCCCTACTCAAAAAAATATAATAAATAAATAAACAATCGTAGCGTTGATGTTATAACTTTACTTTTATGGAATTCACTTATTTACTTGACCAAACTTTGTTTCTACCAAAAACTCGATCCCCTTTTTATAACGCCACTGTACTATTTTATATTTTATCCCCCCCCCCCCAAAACCACCCCCACCTTTCCATTATTTGTGCCACGGAGATGTGTTACAATAATAAGCAAATTAACTGTGAAGCTTGCTTTCCTTAAACATTCATTTAGTGCAAATGACTTAATTTGCCTACATTATATTTATGTCTTTAACAGTTGTTGTTTTTTTTTTAAATTCAGCCGCTCTACGAAACAAAAAAAATTCTTCTATTTAAAATGGAGTCTCTGGACGCATCCCAATGTGGATGGACACAGCAAGAAGTCCATTACGGTGTGGATGGACACAGCAAGAAGTCCATTACGGTGTGGATGGACACAGCAAGAAGTCCATTACGGTGTGGATGGACACAGCAAGAAGTCCATTACGGTGTGGATGGACACTGCAAGAAGTCCAGACGTCCATTCTGGTGTGATCTTATGCAGGAACTGCGGTCAAGTTAAGGAGCAGCATCAAGGAGAATGCAATTAAAAAGAAACCCTTAAGAAATATCTATTGGCGTTTTTTTTTTTAAACTTGAGTTTTTGAGAATGAGAGTGCGGTAATCATGTCAGGCATAGATAAACTAATAGCACAATACAAGTAGCCATCGTTATCATAAGACAAAGGTCTTCATTCTAATGAGAAAAAAATGAGAGCGTAAACAAAATGAACTTAAAATATATTTATGCTCATTATTATCGGTAAAACAAAGTGTTTTTTTTTTAGTGATGTATTTTTATTTTTAAACAGTAAACCACGTGATCTCTTGTATTTGTTAAAGGTTATTAGAGTTTTAACTCACGTGGGTTTCTGTAATTATCGGTAAATATCATGATGTACTTTTAAAAATTAGATCATTTAAACCTTTTGTCCACCAATCAAACCAATAGTCCACCAATAAGACCATTTGTCCACCAATCAAACCAATAGTCCACCAATAAGACCATTTGTCCACCAATCAAATCAATAGTCCACCAATAAGACCATTTGTCCACCAATCAAACCAATAGTCCACCAATAAGACCATTTGTCCACCAATCAAACCAAAAGTCCACCAATAAGACCATTTGTCCACCAATCAAACCAATAGTCCACCAATAAGACCATTTGTCCACCAATCAAATCAATAGTCCACCAATAAGACCATTTGTCCACCAATCAAATCAATAGTCCACCAATAAAACCATTTGTCCACCAATCAAACCAATAGTCCACCAATAAGACCATATGTCCACCAATCAAATCAATAGTCCTCCAATAAAACCATTTGTCCACCAATCAAATCAATAGTCCACCAATAAAACCATTTGTCCACCAATCAAATCAATAGTCCACCAATAAAACCATTTGCCCAAAAATCAAACTATTTGCCCACCAATCTACCAATGTCATGAAGTCGGAAGATGTTATACCCAACTGAACGGACGACAGGGTATGGGAACTCTTCACATTTAAAGGGAAGTCACATATCTAATATTTCAAATCACGGTGTGTTTTATTATGTCCCCTCATAAAAAAAACGTAAATAGTCTTCTACATTTTTTTTTTTTTTTTTTTTTTTTTTTTAATTTTTTTTTTTTTTTTTTTTTTTTTTTTTTTTTTTTTTTTTTTATAAATTTGTTTGTTGTTGTTGTTGTTGCTGTTGCTTTGTTGCTCATTGACGAAAGTCAAAATAAAATTAGTTTAAAGTAGTTTAAAATTAACAAAATTCGATAAAATTTAAAGATGTGGTCTTTTGTCTTCTGCAGAGACATTTAAGACAAGGTAAAAGGGCATTAAAAAGTTGGGCGAAAGTGTTCAATAGATTGCAATAGATTGTCAATAGATTGCAATAGATTGTTAATCTACAAGGTTCAAGAGATGATGAATAAGGTTTTCAGAGGTGTTGGAAATGTTCTAGTGACGGGTACAAACGAAATATTAGAGTAATGAATTTCTTTGCACTTCAATTTTTTTTTCAGGGGTTCGGAAATTAACGATTAATTTAGCGATTAATCGTTAATAATTGTATCCATTAAATATCGATTAAAGTAAATGTAATCGATCAAAATTCGATTGAAATTTAAAGAAGGATTTGTCTTTTTTTCAATTTATTAAAAAATAACTAATAAACAATATAATAGCCCAGATCACAGGATCTGTATTGCTGAGGAATATAGTGTAACAGTCCATAGCAATTTTTTCAAAGTTCAAAATATTATTTTCTATGTCTATGAGACTGGGGAAATAACTCAATAAAACAACAAAAAAAAAGTCAATTATCTTTTTTTGTTACTTTCCTAGAGATGTTTGGCTTTAATCGAAATTATCGCTTATTTCGTGAAAATAAGCGTTAATTTTTCAAAAGTTAACGATTAAATTTCAATTTATCGTAACCAGCCCAAATTTTGTTTTGTTTCCTCCTATTTTTGTTTAATTCGTCTCTTAAAAAGGATTAACATTGCTGTTCGTCTGTTACAAGACTTAGCTAACAATGGTAACTCATGACATTGCTGTTCGTCTGTTACAAGACTTACCTAACAATGGTAACTCATGACACTGCCCAGTTGGTTTTACCATTAACAATTTCTTCTATTTCTTTATGGCTTATCTTTAGATATTAAAAAAATGATTCTGCCACTGGAAATAGGGGGAGGGGGGCATGCATATAACCCGAAATTTTGTGTTAAGACGTACCTGTCCCAGACATCCGATCTCCTTGTTCCCCACCAAAGGCGCATCTTCACCCGTCTCTGTGTTGTGCGAGCCGCCTTGTCCCATTCGCGTCCACAGTGCACGATATCACAGCTGGACACTTCCAGGCATGACTCTGTGTCACTGTCACCGCGGCCGTTAACGTTACATTTGGAAGTCCTCCAGGTTCTCGTTACTTGCACCCTTAGCTTGGAGTCACGAGGGTGAAGCGCGCGTTAATCATCCGAGTGGTGCGGCAGTACTCGTGGACGCACCGAACGTGTGAAGATATTAAACACAGAGTTTTAGTTTTATCAAACACAGCGGCCTCAGGAGATGATGGTTTAGATATAATCCTTCCGTAGTGTACGCTCCTCAGAGCTTTTGTTATGTTACGTTATTACGTTCATTTTTGGTAGGACAGCCTGACACTTGAAAGATTTTTTTAAAAAAAATTCTCATTAGTTCCTGTGTTCAAGTAGATGTCTGCTCCTACCCTAATTTTTCCTTTAGAAGCTAATGCCTGGCTGGTCACTTGAACGTAATCCACGAACTTAAGTCTCTGATAATTTGACATGTCCACTACACTTCACAACGTAAATCCACGGGTCAAGATAACCGCTGTGTAATTTTTAAAAAAAGGAAGCCTGTAAGAACACGAAACAAAACTTAACCAACTGGCTAGGTAAACAAACATAATATCGTTCTTTTAACAGCAAGCGACCGCCCCTTCCCCCGAAACCAGATATGACGCAAACAGCATCACCAAGTGAGAACGAAGGACGCTCAATGTCTACCCACCCCTCCCTACCCGCAACTCACACCGAGCCTTCAACCCTCTTTTTTTTTTAGCACGGTGGTGTGCATATGTATCAACGCTTCTCTATTTCACGCCTATATACTCGTACACTACACCAGATGGACCTCTGTCAATTGTTTTATTGTACGGACTTTATCAGAGCTACAATAAAGGTTGTTATTTTTTGGTTGTTGTTGTCTTTGTTGTTGTTGAGGCTTATTTTTGGAGGGGGCGGGGGATGATTGGAAGGGGCATTATGAAAGGGTAGATTGTGAGTTGGTTGATTGTGAGTTGGTTGATTGTGAGTGGGTTGATTGTGAGTTGGTTGATTGTGAGTGGGTTGATTGTGAGTGGGTTGATTGTGAGTGGGTTGATTGTGAGTTGGTTGATTGTGAGTTGGTTGATTGTGAGTGGGTTGATTGTGAGTTTGTTGATTGTGAGTTGGTTGATTGTGAGTGGGTTGATTGTGAGTTGGTTGATTGTGAGTTGGTTGATTGTGAGTTGGTTGGTGTGAGTTGGTTGATTGTGAGTTGGTTGATTGTGAGTTGGTTGATTGTGAGTTGGTTGATTGTGAGTTGGTTGGTGTGAGTTGGTTGATTTTGAGTTGGTTGATTGTGAGTGGGTTGATTGTGAGTTGGTTGATTGTGAGTTGGTTGGTGTGAGTTGGTTGATTGTGAGTTGGTTGATTGTGAGTTGGTTGATTGTGAGTTGGTTGATTGTGAGTTGGTTGATTGTGAGTTGGTTGATTGTGAGCGGGTGGATTTTGATTGGGTAGATTGTGAGTGGGTGGATTTTGATTGGGTAGATTGTGAGTGGGTGGATTTTGATTGTGTAGATTGTGAGTGGGTGGATTTTGATTGGGTAGATTGTGAGTGGTGGATTTTGATTGGGTAGATTGTGAGTGGGTGGATTTTGATTGGGTAGATTGTGAGTGGGTGGATTTTGATTGGGTAGATTGTAAGTGGGTGGATTTTGATTGGGTAGATTGTGAGTGGGTGGATTTTGATTGGGTAGATTGTAAGTGGGTGGATTTTGAAGTTGGAGTTATTAGCTTGAATTGTGAAGAATTATTGGAAATTTTCGTATTAAGAGAAAGGCATTAACAGGATTGGTGGATCTGTGGTTGTGGATGCAGTTGATTTTAGACTGGAATATCACGTGACAGCTCTGTCAAATCAATCAATAGGCAACTCTGAGAGAATATTTGTCGTTGTTATCGCCCATGCCATCTGCCATATATTTGCCTTGCTGACAGCATTCAATGTAACATGCAACGATCAATGGAATTATCAAAATAACAACAAACGCCTAATAAATTATGTCCCATAAATCCAACAAGCTTAAATCAAAAATATTTACGACACCGAACCCCTTGTTCGAAGACGTACCTCCTGCTCCCGGGCGCCACTAACCATCACTTAAACCTTTATTCATCCTCGATCCACCTTTATGGCCTGTATCAAAAAGGCCCAACGACCATTCATGCTATCGCCAGATTTATGGCCGACTTAGCCGTCATCATGTCGGACGGGTAAAATCTTGGCTTTATCGTGGGCCGGATTTGAACTGTGGGCCGCTGGGCTGCCAAATGGAGCAGGTTCAGATGACATCAACAGCCGGCTGTTAGCTGTTTACAAGCCTGGCTTATTTATAGACGTCTGGCCGGTCATGTTGTTGACGTCTTCTCGGTGTCGGCCGGGTAGAAGACGTCCAATGTTGGTGACGTCTAGGGGTAAGGGTTTCGGAAGAGAATAAGTGTATATATTGTTAGACCCGTCGTTTTTTTTTTTTTAAATAAAAATAATCTCCAGTCTGCGCAATTGCATGTAGGAAGAGTCAAGTAAATCGTTGATCTGAAGGAATTGCGATAGAAAATTATAAAGATTAGGTTTTTTGGTTGTTGCGATTGAGTCTCTCTCAGAGAGACTATTATTTCAATCTCTGGTGATCCATTGACTGGAACGAGCTGTTAGAACTATGTCAGTTTTGTGTGGCCCAATAATACCCAACATTTTGTATGTACACTTAATTGTACGCAGTTGTTCTCAGTATTACTCTTGTTTTAAAATAATCCTTTATATTAACCTGTGGCGTCTGCTTGCTTCAGTGCTTGGCGCAGAAAACTTTGGAACCATTTTTAACTTACTTCCCTGAAATTTTGCAGGCAGACTCTTTCGAACGATAAAAATGGTGTGTTAGAAATTCACATCGATCGAATGTACTGTAATTAAATTGATGAATTTTTATATTATTTCTCTATGTAACTCTATGTAGCGTGTAAATGTTTATGCTAGTCTGTCGCGCGGTGCGTATAATATTGAACATACATTTAGTTGTGCCTTTGTATAAAGGGTTCATAGTTTGTTTGTTTGTTTTTTTTATGATTTTTACGTGGTTTTAAAAAAATTTATTATTAAGTATTTCAATTATAAATAGTAACGTGTCATAAAGGAAAATGTCGAGAGTGTTATTTTACCTTTACGAACTTTTGACTTAGGCCAGGTTTTCTGGCACGTCTTAGTTTCTCAGGTTAAATTACTATTATTTCAGTCAAGACTATTCTGTGAGTCAGATTTCTGTTGACGGGAATACGTTTGAGTAAGATCAACAATCGATTGAGCAACCCTCATGCCGGGTGTATGTCGACATCAACTTGGTAGTGTTATCATCTTGGGAACGTCTAGGCCATAATAAGGTGACCACCACATGACACGGTGTCTAGTTTACAAGCTAAACGATGGACATTGCTGACCAGTTTAAAAACTGACCACACGAACATAATCATATTTTTAAAATGCCGAGTAACACTGACCATAGTTATATGAAGAGGTTCCTTTGTTTAAAAAAAAATCCACTACAATACATTCTATGACGAAAACTTGTTAAAATATATCTAACACATGAGCAATACAAGAAACTAACTTAAAGTTCACAGCAAGAATCCAATTGAAATTAACATTTCCTGGAGATACTAATCCATACATTCACATTGTGATACATTGATCCACGATGTACGTACTTTCCACCAACAACTTACAAGGTCTTCAGTGCAGGAATCCAGGTGTGTTCCATTTTCCGGCGTATTCCCCAACAGTTTCCCTTCATAGATTGTAAGCAGACATACAACGGTAACTTCCTGGGCCCTTGCCATCTGAACCGTGACCAGCGGCCCCTTTTAAACACGTCGATCTGGTTCGGTTAATATTGTATGTCGAAAGTTCTAACAGAGGAGGTGATGGCTGACATGACCTTTGACCTCCTTCGACAGCGACTAACACAACATTACCACAACATCTACGAGACTCAGTCAATGAAACCACGCAAAACAACTATTGCGACGCGCTGCCGTTGGATATTACCAAAGTTATGACAACAATTTTTAGCTATAAGGGCACGGACGGGTCAAGCTTTAAAATGAGGATATACAATAAAAGAAGAAGAAATGTAATCAATATTTATACCAGTGAGTCTCAAAGCGGGAGTTTAGGCATCTGGCCATCGGAGGTAAAATATCGATAAGTGTATTTTTAAAATACTCTCTAGCCTTCAATTGTTTTCTTACATCAGAACTCGGCAAACTGTTGTATCCAAACACCATCTCTAATTAACATACCATCATTTCCTTCCAAATACCATCTATACTGAACATACCATCACTTACAAACACAACCTCTAAGTAACATACCATCCCTTCCAAATACCATCTCTACTTATCATACTATCTATACACACCATTATCCGCCTACATTGTTGAGGCCGTAGCTGCTTCGAAAACACATAAAAATGACAACTGCATGTTGTTTTTGTGTAGAGCCCGCACTCATTTTATTGTGTAATGGTTAGGTCGAGGGGAAAAAAAACTGCATTGAAAATTGGCTGCGACAGACATTACACGGAAAGCTTCCGTTTATCATAAAACTGTACCTGCTCGTACATGGAGATGACCAACTAAAAAAAATTCTAGTGGCCACCTTTGCTTGCAATCATGGGCCAAGTGTGAACCAATTATCGGGGGATACACATCGAACAGGTGAGCCATCGGTGAATGGTTGACCTCCGACCTCCAACAGGTGGTGGTGTCGCCTTAACTTTGACCCAGCGGACAACCACAGCGTGAGCTGCAATCAACTCGACCACTTGTTAGTAGTAGAAGGTGTAGTGCTCTGTCTAGCTATTTTATGGCAATGTTGCACAGCTCTGTCCATTAATGTTATAATAATCTTGCACAGCTCTGTCCATTAATGTTGTAATAATCTTGCACAGCTCTGTCCATTAATGTTGTAATCAATGTTGCACAGCTCTGGCTCACAATATTCTTGTATATCCTGCCCAATAACGACGTATTTCTCGTCTATGACGTAAAAGACATTATGATCTAAACTCAATCGTAAAACAGCCAAACCTCTCATTACTAATACCTCTCATAGCGAGTTTTTTTTATGTTGTTGTTTTTGCACAACGAGCCATTTTTTAAAGTTGATTCCTTAATTAATGAGCCTAAATTCGCATAACAAGTGACGCAGAAAGGGAAAGTTAACTTTTCCTGGAATTTCATTTACGAGCAAGCACTTCCGCCAAAAGTACTATTCCGTGTTAATTAAGTACTCGGTCTGATATCGTTTTGTTGTGGAGTGTGATCAACCGTTTTTGCAAATGTAGTATTCAGGCAGTAATCGTAATTTTTTGATGTGCAAAGTGTAATAACCCGTGCTAAAATGTCTTCGGAAATAAAACACAAAAAGACAATCAATAGAGAGAGAAAAAAAAACTGTTGAAATAAAACGAAAACCATTGAAAAGAGAGAACAAGGTGGCTAATCTACGGCGCAACTACAATCTGCCAACATCAACAATCTGCCAACATCAACGATCTGCCAACATCAACAATCTGCCAACATCAACAATCTGCCAACATCAACGATCTCCCAACATCAACAATCTGCCAACATCAACAATCTGCCAGCATCAACAATCTGCCAACATCAACAATCTGCCAACATCAACAATCTGCCAACATCAACAATCTCCCAACATCAACAATCTGCCAACATCAACGATCGGCCAACATCAACAATCTGCCAACATCAACAATCTGCCAACATCAACAATCGGCCAACATCAACAATCTGCCAACATCAACAATCTCCCAACATCAACAATCTCCCAACATCAACAATCTCCCAACATCAACAATCTGCCAACATCAACAATCTGCCAACATCAACAATCTGCCAACATCAACGATCGGCCAACATCAACAATCTGCCAACATCAACAATCTGCCAACATCAACAATCTCCCAACATCAGCAATCTCCCAACATCAACAATCTCCCAACATCAACAATCTCCCAACATCAACAATCTCCCAACATAAACAATCTCCCAACATCAACAATCTCCCAACATCAACAATCTGCCAACATCAGCAATCTCCCAACATCAACAATCTCCCAACATCAACAATCTCCCAACATCAACAATCTGCCAACATCAACAATCTCCCAACATCAACAATCTCCCAACATCAACAATCTACAAACATCAACGATCTGCACTATTCTCAAGAACAATTTAGTTGTAGTATGGCTTGGAGTGTCAAGAATGACTAAGAAACCCTTACTACATATTGGCGTCAAATTTTGAAGCGTCGGCAAAAACAAATGTCTTTGGCTAGTTTTCTAGTTAAAAAAGAATAACTATTTGTCATAAATTCATATTTTTTGCTTAAGTTTGTTTGTTTGTTTGTTTTTTTTTTTTTTTTGTGGACAAATTAGTGTTTTTTTTCTCCATGGAAGTGATGTATTTTACATTGATTTGTATGAGACAAAATGTTTCTTATAACGAGTGTTTCCCTTAACGAGTATTACTCTGGAACAAGTTAAACTCGTTATGAGAAGTTTGACTGTATAAGGTTTTATAATCGATATTCAATTTTATGTAATGAACCTCATCCCGATGTTTAACCCCACGATGCCTTGACCTGTGGGGTCATCCATAAATGACGTCACGCACCTAGGGGGTAGGGGGGTCACGCATTAGTGAAGATGTGTGACGAAGGGGAGGGGGTGTTTAAGAAATTTACGCCACATCAAAAACGCGTTATTTTAAGTAAAATCTCCACTCAGATATCTCATTGCTTTCAATTTATTTGATGACGCTTTCAATAACAACAAAAAGTAATTTCTAAAATGCTCATTTTCAATTAGGAAATACGGCTTACGAAGGGGGGGGGTCAAAGTTTTGTCTAAGCTTTTGTGACGAAGTGATAAGAGTGGGGAGGGGGTCAAATTGCGTGACGTCATTTATGGAAGGCCCCTGTCCTAAATTAACACACACTAACTGGCCAATGGCCATCATCAAAGGAATTTAAGCTTTGGTCACGGGAAGGAACGCTGGGGGGGGGGGGAGAATTATCCCGTCTGTTATGGACATGTGGCATTCGATGACATTGTGGACATGGCATACGTAAATATTTCATAATTAAGGACATCAGATAAAAACTGCACATCAGAGCATAATTGATTTTTGACCAATTTAGCTTATCTGGTCACCTCACTAGTAACCTGGAAATCATTGAACCACATGTAGTTTTCACACACACACTTTGCACACGCACACACACATATACACACAACACACACGCACATCCATACACACACAACACACACGCACACACAATCATACACAAAAACAATCACACGCACGCCTACATGAACATATACACAAGGGTTTCTCATAAAAAGTTTCATTTCTTGAATACTTTTCGTAAATTATAGTTTGAATGTGAGGCAGCTTACGGACAGTGGAGAGTTCTGTTTCAACCATACAAAATGAGGGGTGAGACTGCAATTAGGGTTATTTTTTTCAACAATACAAAATGAGGGGTGAGACTGCAATTAGGGTTATTTTTTTCAACCATACAAAATGAGGGGTGAGACTGCAATTAGGGTTATTTTTTTCAACAATACAAAATGAGGGGTGAGACTGCAATTAGGGTTATTTTTTTCAACCATACAAAATGAGGGGTGAGACTGCAATTAGGGTTATTTTTTTCAACCATACAAAATGAGGGGTGAGACTGCAATTAGGGTTATTTTTTTCAACCATACAAAATGAGGGGTGAGACTGCAATTAGGGTTATTTTTTTCAACCATACAAAATGAGGGGTGAGACTGCAATTAGGGTTATTTTTTTCAACCATACAAAATGAGGGGTGAGACTGCAATTAGGGTTATTTTTTTCAACCATACAAAATGAGGGGTGAGACTGCAATTATGCAATTAGGGTTATTTTTTTCAACAATACAAAATGAGGGGTGAGACTGCAATTAGGGTTATTTTTTTCAACCATACAAAATGAGGGGTGAGACTGCAATTATGGTT
>MUZC01000249.1:1704237-1716107 GCA_002072015.1 Radix auricularia
ATATATATATGTATATATAAATTACATGTATGTGTCATACACACAAACACCTCTTTCCTCCAACAAGAAAACTTAACTTTTGGTTGATAAGACTAAGGAAAACTTATCAAGCTTTGAAAGAAACAAGTGTTCGTCCGCGTCGAGTCGACGAGGACCACTCTATAGTCTACCGAGGGTTGCTGGGACTGGTTTTGCCTATGTGTGCGCAGTGCGCGGATGGCTGGCGAGCCCGATCCTGGCACGGAAGGTTCAGGAACAGAAAGGACATGGGACGAGTGGGACGTCTCCAGGGGGGTTGACAGCACGGACCTTTCGGGCTTGCCTCTTCTTATCTGCGGCGGTGATCCTGTTTGCCTCGCATGTCCTGGCACCTTCGTGGAAGGATTGGCACCAGTTGGACCGGTCCATTGCAGCTTTTTCCCACGTGTCTGGGTTGATGGCAAACGCTTTCAGTGAGGCTTTCAAAGTGTCTTTGAAGCGTTTCTTTTGTCCACCATGGGACCGCTGGCCATGCTTGAGCTCGCCATAGAAAAGTCTCTTTGGAAGTCTCTCGTCTGGCATTTGGGTTACGTGCCCTGCCCAGCGAAGCTGTGACTGCATCATGAGGGTTCAAGATGCTGGGGAGACCTGCTTTGGTCAGTACCACTGTGTCTGGAATTTGTCCTGCCACCTTATGCCGAGGATTTTCCAGAGGCTTGTGTGAAAGTGGTTCAGCTTTTTAGCATGGCGTTGATACACAGTCAATGTTTCGCATGCATATAGCAGAGTGGGGAGCACCACTGCCCTGTATAAAAACTCGAAAGAGTATTCCTTAGGGGAAATGCGTTAAAAATACTTGACTAAATCAAAACTAGAGACTAGGAGTGTTTCTCCTATATCCTGTGTCCTTGTTTGTTTTTGTTTTTCCTTTCTTTTTATTTTACATAAATATTTTATGATATAAAATGTTTTAAGCATTGAAATATTACTTACGTAAGTACGTATTTCATGTTATTTTACTGATGAATTTAAGGCATTAGCCAAAACGTCTACTGTCGTGTTAGTTTATAAATAAATCTCAAATTTATTGCTTTCAATGCACAATTACTTCGTATACTTTATATTTTAGACTAGGAGTCGTTTGATTATGAGTGTATCCCTTGTTTAACAGTTTTGGTTTTAAAAAAATTATTCTCGAGCTCCCGCAAAATTTTCGGTGTTGACTTCAAGACGCAGACACCAAGTTGTGTGAGTTGGGTTATTGTTCTGAGTTCTGTGAGGCACAATTTATCAGTAAATAATTAGTCATTATAAGCCAGTGAGAGTAAGCCTATATTATTCCCATTAAAAGAAACGCACCAACTACAAAAATAAACAACCAATTTATTTTAGACACAAACTTACTTTTATACAGAAATCCTACGATTATAAAAATATTTTTATATTCAAACATAATAGGCAAATGTTGAGATGAAATTTTAACATAACGATCTTAAATTTTATGTAGCGCAATAATTGGATTGCACTAAAATCCATCACCTGGTTGCTGATTTAATCTTCATATTTCTACCTTTGCCATATTATAAGTAAGTACCAAAGATTCATCAAAGTTAGCATCAATTTTACTCCATAATAGGGATTAAATGAAACCAAACTGAGCAACATATTAGATAACTTACCCATAATGTATAGATTGGGATATTTTAAAATCACACAGTCATTCAAATATTATTTATATCAAAAATTTACGGACATAATTTTTTTCTTCTTTTATTTGTCTCAGTGACATGTGATGCACAAAATGTGGATGAGACTGCGATAAGTAGATGGATAACATGCAAACAGGGTATTTTTGAGCTTGACAAAAGAAAAAACGTTTCGGCAAAGAGCCTTCTTCAACGAATAAATAGAACAAAGACAAATAAAACTTATTCAACAATGTGGGGCAGTGGGGTAAATATGTCCTCGGGCGCCAAAATGAGGCTGACAACGTTACTTTATAGTGACATTTGATTAAACGGGCGGGTTAGAGCAAATCTTAATTTTTTTTTATATTTTATTCCCGGACACCACTGGCACCGGGGACCAAACGATATCAACTCTTGAAACTCATTCCGGCTTGGTTTAAATCGTATTTTTGCTTTACAATACAATATTTACGATTCATAAAAGTTATTAATAGGATAATTTATTACAATATGCTATTTTAATTTAAAAAAAATTATGAACTCATTTTTGGGAGTTTTTAGCGCATTTTCGAGAAGTCGAATGCGCTATTGCACCCGTTTTGTCCGTCTGTCATCACCTTTGATCACAGCATCCATAAGTCCTAGACCCATGATGTATATATGTTTTTTGTATGTCCTGACCTGCCATTTGTGCATCAACACTCAGTTACTCGATCCGTTAAAAAACCCCGTTAAAACTACCAAAAAACTTTGCGAATCGAGAGGTAACACTGGCGCAGGGAACGGCCGCCATTGCCGGAAGTCGAATACATCATTTTTCAAGCATTCAAGAGTGGTGCGAAGGCGTGCTGGTGACTTGTAGTTAGATTAAAGAGAAAATAATTTTTTTTTAAATGTAAAGAAATGACTTTTAAATTTTAAAAAAATGTCAGGTATATTCATTACACAAGAAAATTCATAAAAAATATGTCTAAAATCTAAACACAATTACTGATAACTACATAATGCTGATATCTAACATAAGTACTGATACATAATACGAAAATGCGCTAACACGTCCTGAGTTCCAAAAGGGACCAGGCTTAACATGATTTTTTTTTTCACATTTAATTTTTGGATCGTTTATTCGCAGTTCCATAAAATGAATTTTGCGTTCCTCGATTTTGTTTTGCTCCGTGCCGGCGCACTGATGCTATAAATAAAGCTATTCAGAAGAATTCAGGTATCAAATCGGTCAAATATATAATATTGATTAGCATTTACAAGATCAAAGCTATAGACAGTTCAATGAGAGATGAAGCATCTGGACTACTTACGCAAATACATTTCAAATTTCTTTGTTGTTGATCATGTCTATCTCATTATTAATAAACTCATGTAGAGAAAAAATTATGATATTGTATTGGTAATAACATTTTTGGAAAGTTCCAATCTTTTCCTTACAAAACTTGATGACAATCACCTTAATGTCATCCTTATTGATGCTGGCGAATTGGCATAGACATATATATAAAACTGACCTAATGCCAAGATATTGAGTTCATGGGGTAAAAGAATAATTTAATGAAAATTAGGATGAGCCTATAATTGATTCATAGGAAAAATCCCAAATTAAATTATTTTGCCACCTGGTTGACACTGATATGAAGTCTTTAGAATTAAGATTTTCTCAGCTGCAGTATCACAACAGTTTTTTTTTCTTCTGTTTTTCATATTATATATATGAACTAAAAGATGTTAGTGTTGCTAGTTCTTTTATAACTGTGGCAAATAGCAAAGATTTGGAAACTTTGTGATGAAATATCATTGGTGTGTTTTCTATTGGAAAACAGTTTAGCGCCTTTGGAAGTTTTTAAATTCATAATAAAAATCAATTATGCTCCAAACTCTAAGAATTTACTAACTCTTCCAATAGATGTTGCATTCGGGAAACGTAATATTTCTTAACTAAAAATAATCAAGAGCTTTTTTAGAACATGTCAAACAAGATTGTCAGACCTCGTTATATTAGCAATTGAATATGATCTCGGTAGCAGCTTAGATAATGCTAAATTAATTTGAGAATTCTCTGAACCGGAAGTACATAGAAAAATTGTCAGAATTACATTCATGCCATGAAGTATTTAAAGTTTTAAAAATTATTACAAGTCTTCATGTTAGTTACAGAGCAATATGCCCTTTTCTTAGAATACTTACATTGTAATTATATAGGGGTAAAATTATTTACTGCTTACACAGAGCAGTTCAAAGGCAAAATCTGGTCCTGACCATAGATTATCAAATTAAATAACTTAAGACTGCTAATAGCACAAATTGCATTTTCTTCAACCACATATATTTCGTAAAGGGTGAGCAGATATTTTAAATCTGACAATAAACCTTATCTCCCCTTTTTTACTAGCTCATCACACTCTGACAATCTACACACAACACAGATTTTGATTTGTAACAATGCCAACAATAAACAGCGAATTTATTAATAAATATTTATTTCCAATACTTTTAAATGCCAACATTTACCAAGCCATAAATGAAACAAAATTTCATCATAACAGCATTGTAATTAGAACGTGATTTTATTTAGCAAATCCCCTCAAGATCTCATCTCTAAAGAACCTTAGTAAAATTAAATACAAGGTAAAATTAATGTATCAATTTTTTTTTTATAGTTGGATAGGGTGATAAGAATAAGAAGTTGATAAGATTAAAGACAAAGTAAAGAAATTAAAAATAATAACATCAGATATTTTTAAATAACACTTCATTATTTGACTGTTTCTAAGCTGCAGTCTCATGTTCCTTTTAACTACATAACCTTTGGTCTAAGGGAGAGTACTTTTACTTTGGCCATCATTTCGAATATCACAAACATAGCTTGTTTTTATTATTTTTTAATTACAGACTTTCATTCTATTGCAGAAGATTTTTGCATCCTACTTTCTGATTAAAATACACAGACTGTTTAAGGTCTGTTGGAAAGTGAAGAAGCATTCACAGGCCACAGCTGTGAGGAGATAGTGTGGCACAATGCCCAGCTGCCTTGGTTTCCATTACTAGTGTCAAATACCCATTCAGAACTGGGACATTGTTATCCTAGGAAAAAATTCCTGCCTTCACGGAGATTTGAACCCATGACTATCCATACACCATCCAAGCGCACATGCTGTTTGACCACCATGCCCTATGGGCAGTGAATACAACTTTTTTGTTTTAAAAAAGCGCATCACTGAGAACAAATTTAAGAGATTTTCTTGAAATTTATTACATAGGAATATGTGTTTTATATTTAGTAAAAAGTTAACAATAAAACTGTGTAATCAGTATGATATTCATGGCTTTCATTACATAAAAGATTTACGCTTTCATTTTAGTAGCTCCCAACAGAGGATTAGCATGTCAACACATGATGTTAAGTCGTGGCAGGGAAAAGTGAACATTTCATAAAATGCATAAAAAAGTGTTTCAAATGTTCACCTTAGGTAAATAATTCTTTCGAAGATCATAAAAGTGTACATTTTTATGAGCATAGTTTCCTGATAATGCAATGTCATTCAAAAATAAAAGGCTTGATATTGATTACATTCTGGTATATATACAAAGTATTTGGGCCGCAGTGTACTTCAAATGAACAGCCTTGGTTTATAAATAATAACATTTATTCATTTATGATCATTATTCACACTACACACCCATGAAAGAAGGGAGACAAGAGCTGAAAATAATTTGTTGAGATAATCATAATGGATACAAATCTCATCAAGAGACATAAATTTGAATTAAAACATCAGGTTCATGAAAACGTAAACAAATAAAAATAAAATAACTTCCTTGAGATCCACTTAAACTCTTGATTCTACTTATAGAACATTCTAATAACTTAATAGCCAACATTAGCTACTTTACTTTCTCCAATTACTATTTTAAGTATATGGTCAAATATAACCCGAGACGTCAGCTCATATTGAATTACTTGAGTAATATACCCCCTCAAAAAGGAAGCTTTATTACATTATAATCAATTTAGATGGAATAGAAATTCAGTCTGTGCACAACAACATAGAAGAAGCTGAACAAACAGTTTCAATCTAAGGACTCACCACTGATACTGACTCTAACAAACTGATACTGACTCTAACAAACAGTTTTAACAATGGACTCACCACCGATAGTGCTTCTGATACTGACTCTAACAAACAGTTTTAACAATGGACTCAGCACTGATAGTGCTTCTGATACTGACTCTAACAAACAGTTTTAACAATGGACTCACCACTGATAGTGCGTCTGATACTGACTCACTATGATGGTACATCAAGAACAATAAATAATACATCATAATAATTAAAACAAATACTATTAGTATTACTATCTAAATTTGAAGATTCATGGCACATGGATGTTATATTTTTCCCTCCTTTTAGTATAAAAGTAATCTAAAAAATAAATTCATTAAATTTATTTCAGACCAAAAACATGTATTTATTATTCAAAAGTTTAGAAAGGTAAGTTACTTTCCTCCATATAACATTGAGTAATATAATTACCCACACATTTATAGAAATAAGACAGTAATAATTGTCTAATCTCACCATCAACATTCATTTCAATTAGCAAAAATCCTTTCAAACACCCGCAGTAGTAGTAACAATAATCTTGAAATCTATATGCAATCAATTAATGAAATTAAATGGGCAATGTTTTCCCCACTGTCTTTGAGGCTGCAGCATAGAAAATACTTGTGAAAAACTTGAGCCCTCTTTGGCCCCCAGGGATATAACTCACTACATACCTGTGGAATTAAACAAAAATATTAAAATAGTTTTATATACCCCAGAGATATAACTCACATTATACCTGTAGTATTTAACACAAAGGGATAAGTGTTGTAGCTTTATTTTTAAAAAATAATTTATTTTTAGGTTTCTGAACTTGTTTTTTCTTTGGTCACACAATCACAACAAAGTATGTATAAATTTTAAATAACAATTCAACTACAAATAGGTTTCCTATGCACAAAAGAATAGTGATTTTTGTAACATTTATTATTTGACAAGACCTTCATTTAAAAATTCTAAGCATAAATATTTATCATGATGACTTGTACTTTGTTGCAAAATATAACTATAAGTATGATATGAAGCAGTAATCCTACAATTCTAAAAACAAAATCTAACCCATAAATGATCAATTGAAAACATACAAAAGTTATAGATAAAGAATTCATTTTTAAAATGAATAAGACATTGATTTTTCAAGAGTGAGTAGAAAAAGTTTTTTGAATTTATTTTTGTTTTACTCACACTGACTGATGGGTCTTTTTATTTTTGTTAAAATAAGTTTCTAGTCGTATCAAACATTATTATAGTTTACAATATATGAAACTGAATAGGTTTATAGAAAAAAATGCCATAGAGATATCATACTTGTAATTGACTAGTCCAATAGCAGATCTGCAATTAAAAAACTAATTTTAGTAAACCCAACACAAAAATAACTGTTCACTTGAAGGCAGATCATTGGCTGTCATGAAAGTTTTGGAATTTGCAAAGCTCTTTGTGAGGTAACAAAATATACATTATATTTAACTTACTTACCATACTAATGCAACTATTTGAGAAACTGCAAATATTACAGTGAGAATTGTGCTCTTGGCCTGGAGAGATAGTATAATAATGAAATATGATTAGACAGAATTTAAACAGTGTTGGATCAAGTACAAAAACACATGAATAAGACAACACTAAAGCAACTCATATTACAATAACAAAATAATTACCCAAAGTGCAAAGTAGATAGTGGCAAACATGGCTCCAAAATAAGTAAGGGTAAATGGTAATCGACCAACAGAGAATAAATGTTTAATATGATGAACAGGTCCCCATAAAAGAGCAAAACTGAAATTGTAAATAAAATTTATTACAAAACAATGGAATGTTTAATATACACTTTGGCTTGGTTCATTCATACTTGACGGTATATTACTTATTACATATAACTTAAACGTTTAATTTCTACTTTATTGACAAATGAAGAAAAAGCAAATAAAAGTTGTAAAAAAAAAAAACTGGTGTAAAGTGGTCTGACTATGATAAATTTCAAATAACAGTAAGCAAAATATTTTGTAGTTCATTAATTAAGTTTTGAAATAATAAAAGCACATGCAGTTAAAATTGTATTAAATTACAAAAAAAAGAAGTTTAAGTTTCTAATCAGCTTAATGCTAACTGTATAAATATATTTGCTTGCCTTGACAAAACAAAGAGACTCCCTAATGTGTAAAGCAAAGCAAATTTTCTGGCTTTAAGGACCAGGAATGGAATGTACAAACTTGCCTGAAATAGTATGTGTAATAAATTAGCATCAAATTTAAAATTTATTGTACTAACAATCTTTTTTTAAAATTAAAATTGTCAACAAAACCAGCAAAATCAAAATGGAGATGTTTGAAAATAATATTCTTTGCTATGCTATAGTTATGACCGTTTAAACTTTTTAAAAACTTATTTTGAAATTGTATATACTCGTTCTAAAGCTGACCCTTTTTTTGGCAAATTCTAGGGGGAAAAGTAGGGGGGGGGGTCAGCTTACGGGTGGGTCATAGGTGATTGATGAAACATTTATGTTGTCATTTATTTACTTTATTAAAAGGCAATATAAAAACAATATTGTATTTTAGTTTTAATACAATAAAAGCCTGCTAGCAAATGCTATAAAAAATTACACACTTCTCCATTATTCAAGTCTCTTTGTTCTTCAATCTAGACAAAAGTAAACAATCATAATGACCATTTTAGCTTGTAGTTGTAAAAAATGAGTACCATTTCGTTTATGCTGTCCTATTATTTTTTGGTGTTGGCTTACAAGCAGGTTAATCACTTTATATACTATTTCCTTCCAAAAGATGGGGGATTGGCTTATGAACAAACGGGCTATAGGTCGAGTATATACGAAAAATATAGATAAGAAAAATTATGCGTAAATTTATATTGTGCCAAACTATTAATCTCAAATAATCAACATTTCAATAGCTCTGAATAAAAAGACAACAATGTTTCTAGTTGCTTTCCAATCCATTAATTTGAAATCTCATTTAAAATTTGTTTTGATAAAACCAAAGTCATTCAACAGATCTTTTATTAATTACAAAACCAATAATTGTAAAATTAGACTTACTAGACTCAAACAAAATGTTCCCATTAGTAAACAGATTATAAAACCAACAATTCTTTGTTTTTTACTCTGAAAAAGAAAATGCATATAGGGACATTTTAATTTTTTTAAAACTAAAATTTCATCATACAGTCGGACCTTGCTAAGTCAAACTTCTTTAAGTGGAAAACCTCCATATATTGAATTAATAGTTAGATCCTGCCAAATTCCATAAGAATAATGTATTTTAGATCTCCTTAACTCAAATATTTTTGGCTTACAACATCCCTTAGTCTAATTCTCCAAAGAGTTTGGTTCATTATTCTTGGGTGGCATTTCAGAAAACGCGTTTTGTAGAGCCACGTAAACAGACACAAATTAAGCGACTCTTGCAAGTACAAAAAAATGACCAAGGCAAGATAATGGAGTGATAAGGTAAGTTATTCACGTCCCTTTTACTGCATGCTGTGACTCTTTTATTAAAAAATCTTACTTCCTCCACCCCACTGTGAAGGGAGTAAAGTGGGGGGGACAGTTTCTTTTCTCGTGGGCTTGTGTCCATATGTCAAAGCAAGTTGGCTTCCTTTCAAATGAAACATCAGACACCGCCTCTCTTCTCTGTCAAGCCTGCACGTCAATTAGGTTTTTCCCCCCTCTCAATATTAACACTGTACTTGATTAAAATTATTGTAAATAGGTATTATTTTTATAATTACATTATTAAATCATTGTATTTATAATAGTCATTATTAAAATAAAATCATTTTTAAAAGAGTGCTGTAGTGCATAATGCAAACAGCTGCATTGTGGTAAAAAAATAATGAACTCAAATACATTGGCATTAAATGGGCCGTTGGTGATTTGTCTAAACTGAAACAACAACGGTCAAGGCCGAGGCTGTTTCTATTTACAGTCGAAACCGCTTAAGTCGATGGCGTTGGGGTATGAAAAATGGCATCGACATAAGCGATGATCGAGTTAAAGCGAAAACCAATATGGCGGCAAAATATTAACATGCGCTTGAAATTTCTTTATGTACGTATTTCGCGTTAATTAGTGATGGGACGATTAATCAGAATCGTATCGGAATATCGGGACCCTATTTCTTCACTCTTTCTTAAGGTTGTTAAGACCGTTCGTTTTTAAAGACCCTTTAAGTTTAAATATAACGCCGTTTTGCGGTGATTCCCAGATTGAGCGATACTGTGCCTTCGAAGCCACTTACAATGGACTCAGAATGGTCTATCGTGACCTATATGACTCATGACAAAGTGAACTCTTCTCTATATAAATGTACACAAATAAATTAGGTACTCCTTTTGAACTTTTGAACCTTCAACTTTGACATATTTTAATTAATTCTAACCAATAGTTAAATGGCTTTTGCACACGGCCACTTCTTATGAATGAAACAATGAGAACAAAGCAGTAGTACAGTACATGTAATACATGTAGTCAAAATGAGGTTGAAGGATGAATGGTTGCCAATTACAACAAGTCTGCACACGGTACATTTTATTATTCCATACGATCCCCTCAGCTTACAATGGACTTAGAATTCCTTCGGTAACTTGATGCTAATAGGACTAACCAACAACAATGGTGTGGGAGATTGAGAGTGGGGGTGGGTAAACTGTATGTAGTCTGTTATATTATATATTTTAAAATCTGGGGAGCCTCGTTTACAGTAAGCAGCCTATGATTTTGGTATCATCCCATCACTAGCGTTAATAAATGATAATGTTCATGCACGTGTTTTTGGAGTTTTTTTTTAACACAACAGCATTGCCGTTATTTGTTTGATGAAGATACCGGCATGCTATAAAATTGTACATACATGTTTGCTAACAACAAAAGGTATATGTGCACCAACTGAGAGCAGAAATTTACAAATTTAAAATAAAAACCAACGTCAATTATCGATAAAAACTTTTATTATTCTCCAACACATCTCTGAAACGTATCGTATATATGCAGTTACTTTGGTTTCTTTAAAAAGTCTATATTGAGTTGACCGGCATCCCACACAAGAGAGGAAAACATGACGTCAAAACGGACGGGGCGAGGCATTGGTTTTTGAAACTAATGAAAAATACCTCGCTAACTTTAACGAACGATTGAACCTGTCCTCTTATTTAGACCGGTGAACTATGAGTCCTCAAAATAAAATATAAAAAAGACAATTAACCATCACAATTTTTTGGATTAAAAGAAAATGCTATGAATTGAGGCCAATGCGGAAAGAGCTGAACGCAAGCGGGGGGGAAGCGGGCTTTGATGCCATCAGACGACGCGAGGCGACAACATTCTCTTGTTAGTTCTCAAAACATTAGGAATATAAGGACGAGCGGTTAACCGGTCTTTTTTTTAATGGTTAGCCGGTCCTCAAAAACGAGCGGTCTTAACAACCTTAGTTTTAATGTTCTTAGAAGATAAATAAATATTTTGAAGACAATTTCATATTGTATTTCATTACTACATGTTTGATTCTTATGTTGTTTGCTTTTAAGTGATAAAATTTAATTTGGCATCTTACTGTGACAACCCAGCAAGTAGGGTGCTAGATAAACAAAATGAATGTATCTTCTGATAATGTAGCTTCAGGGGCCGAAAAAAAGCCTTAGAAATTAGCATGGCTTAAAAATTAGCACTGTAATAGCTAAAATACAACATATAATAATGCATTTTCTTTTATTTAATAATATAAAATGTAAGTTCTCACGAGAAAATTAAATTTTGCTGTGAAATAATATATGTGTAGAGTAGAAACTGCAGGATTACCTATATGACTATACTCTATGGCATATCCTATAGTATAATTTAATTCTAATTCCATATTCTATTCTTGTCATTACGTCATTATCATTTTTTAAATAAAATTATAAAGAAAGAAATGATATAGCCTATAGCCTAAAATTATGAAGCTTTTATTTATTAAATTAAAGGATGTGGCTAGCGCTACGACAATTTTGTCGTAGCGGCAGACGACCCGGTCGGATGTTGCTAGCGTTACGACATGTCGTAGCGCTAGTCAGGAAACTAGTGCTACGACAT
>MUZC01000249.1:1716423-1728265 GCA_002072015.1 Radix auricularia
GGGGGGGGGGGGGCAGGTAATAACAACCACCCAGGCCTCCTCGTTTACTCGCCTTTTTTCCCCATTACTTCGTGCTGCTGTTTGTGTCCGTTTTCTCAGCGCCCCCCCCGCCTCTCTTTGCAATATTTATGACGAGCAAGTCTGCGGGGCATGATACGCTATGCCTCCTTCGTCTGACAATGGCTTCAAATCCCGCACCCCCGCTTGTGTTCAGCACTTTTTCGCGATGCCTTCAATTCAGAGAATTTTTCAAAAATATCTTTCAAACAAATTTAGTAGCAGTAACAGTGATGGTTTATAGTCATTTTTTAAACTCTTGCCTCACCTTTTTCGTTGGTGATGCCGACTGAGTGTCAACTCGCGAATCAAAAAGAAAAAAATAATATTAGCATAATTAAATACAGTTTAAGTCGTAACTGTAAGTAAGCACATAACACATTTTTACGACTGTCGTAGCAGCAGACGACCTGACCGGTTGTCGTAACGCTAGCCAAGCATATGTGGATTGGCTAGTGTTACGACTAGTCTAAAATCTAAATATTTTTTATTTTAACAGATTTAGTCAACGTATCTGCTTTCAGAATAATAACACAAATTTTTAGCATACTCATTATGATGTTTTGTTTTTTTTAAAAAATGAAATTAAAAAAACAAAACAAAAACATGACGGCGGCGGGATTTGATCCCGCTATCACTAGTGTCATATCATTGCAGAGCAACCGGACTGTTACTTGATCTAGCGAAGCTGATGAGAAAGAGTAATTTTTTAAAATTATAACTGTTTTTCATTTAATGGCTCAATCTAGATTTTCTTTTTAACCTTTAAAATTCATTAATAAGCTTATCTAGTGATCATGATATTTCATTATGAGAATTATGGTTTAGTATTTAAGTATTAGTGATAGCATATTTGAAAATACAGAAAATTGTTTACGACATGTCGTAACTTGTCGTAACGGCAGACAACCCGGTCGGATGTTGCTGGCGTTACGACATGTCGTAGCACCAGCCACATCCGCGCGGGTTGTCTGCCGTTACTTTGTCGTAGCAGTAGACACTCCGTAAATTAAATATGTCTAGCCTAAATACTATAACTATTACTAATTAAGTATACTATTTGTACTATTACTAATTAATTACTCGGCCTCGGACACTCGACTAAAAGTAAAAGAATAGTAAAAGACTTAATACTTAATAATAATAATAATAAACTTAATTAATTCTTACCAAACTGGGAAGGAGTGGATCTGATTGAGCGTCAATAAGCCATCCATTCGCAGCTTCAGTCTGTGGCTTGTCCTCTATATCTTCACCTGAAGAAAACCATTTTGTACTTAATAAAGAATATTTAGCGCTTGAAGGACTGTCCTTATTGGACCTTGAAAGGTAGTCTTTTACATTTTGACTTAAGTCAGCCATTTTGTAAATAAGACGTGACTATGAGATTTTCCTGGTTTTTCTTTTCAAGAGAGCAAAAGATATCATTTATTTAGAGAGCACTTGCTCATGAGCAAATTAATAAATCGCATTTTTAACAATGTTATTGCTTTTAAAAAGGTCTAAAACTTTAATTAATCCCCCCCTCCCCCCATAAAAGTACTGATTGTGTCTGGATGCACAAGATCAAATGTGGAAACTTTAAAATATATGTATTTAGAAATAAATTATATTTTTCAGTGATAAAAAACTTAGACTAAAGCTCAAAAGCCTAAAAATTAAAAAACGCTTCCAAAAGGACTTGTCCATCTTCAATCACTGAATGCTATTTTGTATTTAAGTTATCGACGCTAACATAGCCCAGAAGACAATTAACATTGAAAGCCAAAACTCTGTCAAAATTTAAAATTCAAATAAAAATGCAAGACTATACATAAACCAGAGCGTAGGACGCAATTATCTTCTGGATAGAAGGAGTGTCTGTAACAAATGAGATAAGATAATCATTATGTCATTATGTGTTTAGGAAAATCTATGCATATCAACTTATAAATTATAAAATGATAAGATAATAAATTTCTCTGTAAGTGAAATAATGACTAAAGAAGAGATACGAAAATTTAAAATTTAGCAAAAACACCACATATTAAAACCTCTCATGGTCCAAAGAAAAGGGTGCTTGGTGCCATCTGTGTCCTACTCAGTCATCGACAATGAGAAAATGTGCTTAATTTCAGTTCATTGTTTAATAAAGAAGCGCTCACAAGATTCGTGACACACAATTAATAACTTATCAACCGATTCCAGATAACATTTGTAGAATGACATATCATTTATTATACTTTATAAATTGAAAGTCATTTATTAAACATTGGCACCAAATTGTGTAATTAATTACACTACTAACTGAGAGAACTGGAAATGACATTTATGTAATTTACATAATTTTACCAAAATTGTCTTAAAAGAAAGCATAGGTAAAAAGATTTTTGAGAACATTCTCTACATGACATAAGAGAAATAATGACATGCTAAAACTTATGGATGCAACAGGGGAATGAAATATATACTCCAATAAAAATGCAAGACTAGACATAAACAATAGATAAGCGAAGGATTGAATTATCTTCTCTAAAGACTAAGCGACTAGTCTATAATTTTTAAGATAATGTTGGGGATACACATGACTAATTTAACTTGAAGTGCTAAAATTTGACGTTTATCACAATCACTTCATTCTGCTTAAATCGACAATTTTATTTTTATAAATAATTATTATAATATCATTTTTTTAAAGCAACACTGCTTTTCGATTATAATTATACTTTAATTAAAAAATATATTCAAATAAAGCGTAACTCCAATTTACTGAGTTTTTAATCTTCATCAGCTCTAAATAGTGTGTCCAGACTTTTGAAGGTTTTTCACATAGAAGGGGGGGGAGCTAACGGAGTTGGGGAATGGGGCCGGCTATTGGCCATTAATTTAAAGTTGTATGTTACTACAGTTAACGAAATCATTTAAATAAATTTGCGTAACCTAGAAGCTAAAACTTATAGCTAATAGTTTTATTTTTTCATAAGTCCAATACTGATGACATTAGTTACAGACAGTCACTGACTGTAAAAATTCTAAGCTGTAGATCTATGGACGATTGGACGATCTTAAATTCGATTTAAGAAAAAAATATTTACAGAAGAAGAAAACAAGGATAAAATAAGTTTAATGAAAAGAGGGGTACTTATTTAAATAAGTTTTTTTAAAAAAATATATATTATTATTTAATATTTATTATTTATTATTAAATACATAATTTATTATTAGGCTATTTATAAAAGAAAGGAATTAATTTAATAGAAATTTATTTATGACTTTTGTTTATATCAAGTTTTAGTCAACTGAATTAACACACAACCGAATGTCTTGAGAAACTACATATAACATCGTCAGTAACGATGAACAAAGAACGTCTCCGAATGGATTAATCAGCGCTTGTGCTATCGACTACGCCCCAGTTGTCCGGCATCTAACCTCAATCCGCCTCTGTAATTATCCCTGTTGGGCTTTGTGTTGGGTAGAAAACACGTGTAGGGCGGCGTGTGGACACATTTTAGTCGGGAAATAACCGTGTGAGGCTCGGGATGTCCCCAGCAGGGATCAACAAAAGGTTGTGCAAAATAAAAATAAAAATGTCGGTACTGTCAAGCTTAGTTCTTAATTTCGAGATGGGAGAAGAAATTTTACTAAAGCAGTAGACTGATGGTATAGGATGTTCTCTTAGTGGACTTTATCATGACAGAAAAGGGCTGGAAGGTATTTTCACTATATTGCTTTTTTAAAAATTTTTGAACAGTTAATATCATAGCCTATACTAGGAAATGGAAAAAATGCTGAGAATTAGTAAACCTCATTTATTAGTTTTATAGCGCGGTCCCTGTTTCACTATGTTTTCAATTTACCATTTCAAAGCAGTAATATAAGACATTTGAGATGGCATCAATGGCACTGAGTCACCGAGACTCTAGTATGTCCCCTCGGGGAATTCTCCGGTAGCTTTCATGTCTCCACCAAGATGAGGTAGCCGACTGGGGACACTCCCTTTAGGAGGGGGGCCGTCTGTGCAGGGTTAGGTTCGTTCGTTATGGGATTACCTCCCAGGAGAGAGGTTGTGGATTTTTCCTACTTCGACCCGCTATAAACGCGGCGCCACCATGTACAGCGTATGGGTCTATAACTGGGACTGTCGCAAGACATGAGGAATCATTACTGTAGCCTACCAGTGGGGATGTGGGCAACCGCAATAGCCAACCACATCGTGTTAGGTAAGGGAATCCCCATTGGGAAGGTCTCCTCAGAGCTGACGTCCGACCAAGTTCTTCACTGCACTTTTTCTAGATTACTGGCCCTCCTGGCTCACTGATATAGCTAGAAAGGGAGACTGAACGGAACAGTGGTTCTCACCGTCGACAGGGGCATTGTCCACCATAGGTGGCCCCATCCAAGTTCCGCACAGCGACTGTATGACTACCTAGCTAACCCTAATCGGACTTCAACGTTCCATGTCGGGACTGTTAGTTTTGGGTTTCACATACCCTACCCCATATCGAGGACCACGTAAAGGTCAGCCCCTTCCCCGGGTTAAAGCAGTAATAGATAGAGGGGAAGCACAAATATACACATACAAACACACACTTAAACTCATGGACGTGCTAACACAAGGTTTACTCAGTTAGTAGATGGGTAAAATATGTTCTAACACAATGAGTTTGACTAAATAGCTAATCAGATTTTGATGAAAAGCTTACACTTTTCAACTAGCAGCCATCGTGTGATGGGGAACTTTTCGCCCTGCCTGACACATTATTTTTCACTAACTCTAGCACTGAAATTTTACTGCGTTTTTTTGGATATGCCATTATTAATATGAAATATATTAGTAGCTGCTTGTATAAAGCGAAAAAAAAATATTGATAAATAAGTTAGAAGTTAAATAAACGAATTAATTAACAGAAATAAAACATAATAATAACATTAATGGCGATAAAAAAAATAATTATATTTATTAATAATTACAAGCGCAATAAACGTGCTTTGCTACGGCTACGGGTTAAGCATAATAAATGTGTAACACGGAACTGTTTCACTCATTAGCCTCATTCTATGTTTATAATTTTACGTCTATATTTTCAATTATTTTTTTAAATCGAGTTACCCTGCTTAGCGTTGACGGATACGCCTTAGCGAAATATATGTTAGATATTAGATAATAAAGATAATATTAAAAATAAAAAATCAGTATCAAAGGTGAATAACCTAGTTAAAACAACTTGTTATGGGTAAATAATATTATTTCCCATGCCATAGGTATTCATCGTGTTAACATTTACAATATGACTAATAAATTCTTCTTCTTATTATTTTTTTTTAAAAAAACTTTTGATTGAAACTCGGAAAATCTTCACGATAAAGAACAGTAAAAATCTCGGTATAATGAATTCGATCCACGTAGTATAAGCCAATAGTCGGTGGAGGGTGAAAAAATGGTCGTATTGGTGCAACTCATGTCCAATTATATTACAATGCTCATGTTTGATGGTTCTTTATAAAGTCAGTGAGTGGTGGGCAAGGCAAGCATTCAACTGAGGGTACACGTCTCAAAGGCTTTCAAAAGTTTGAGCTACATATTAATTTTGAGTCTTCCACAACCAAGGATTTCTGCTCTATTTTCTTAAAGAATCGTTACTTGTCTTACATCGTCTATGGCGAAATCTATATTTTCACAGCTATTTTACGGTGGAAGAATCTAAATCTAAGCTGTGAGGAGTCTTGAAATCAAATTTAAAACAAACACCGCATGACTTTTACTTATGTTTATAAAGTATAAAACTGCTACCCGAAGATGTGGATGAGACCTTACCGTGTCCCATGCATGTTTCATCCTGGAATATAGGCTACAATAATCTTGTATTATGTAACAGCTACAATGCCACACTTTTCAAAAAAGATTCGATGCTTTAAAAAAAAATCGTATATTTGCTTAACGTGTTTACTCTACTTGAAAATGTGTACCTAAGTAAAGATTTTCTTTTTAAAGGTAAAATAATATATGAAAAGAGCAAAGTACTAATAATACATATAGCAATTAATTTTAACTAGGAAATACAACACAAAAGATGGCTTAATACAAACCTCAGATAGACATAGGGATAAAAACACTTTTCTTTTTCCCTATGCTAGAACTAACACAAACAAATTCTCGTCCTTTCCGTCCGGAACTCGCATGTGGAATGAGTTGCTTGGGAAAACCATAGAACCAACACTCTATCAATATTTAAACCTCAAATAAAAATGCAGGAGTAGACTTAAATCGTGGATAAACTTAGGACGCAATAATCGTCCTTTTAGAATGAGCATCTGTAGCAGATAAGATAATAAGATGAAATGATAGTCAACATATAAACGGGGCCTTTTTAAAGCTAATGTCATATACAATCAAAGTAAATTGAAATATTTTATCTCTATGACATTATTGACTCTGATTTTTTTCGAATTTTTGCGACTCTGTATTTCTATGCCATTCTTGGAACATGCATTTCAATGACCTTATGTATTTTATGAAATTCTGCTAATCGGGGATTCTTTGTTGTGAATCTTTATATGACATTCTTTGTAGATCTAATTGTATTTATACGACATAATGTCGAGTTTACAAATATTTGACAAGCTGTGAAATGTATGACGTCCTAAGCAACTCTTGTCTGCCAGCTGATTTAAAACCAAGCCAGGTCTCGTTAAACAATGGTTTACTGTCCGCTATGATCTCATGTGTCCGATGTGATCTGAAAGCTGTTGTATCTGAAAGAGATAAGATGTGGAAGAAAAAAAACAAAACAACAACAACAACTAGAGTCCCAAATAATCCCTCGTCCCACTTGGCGCATCGATTTTCGCCAAGCTTTCATATTCCCACCCCGTGAAGCGTGTACGCCACGCTCTAGGCAAGCGGAACTCGGAGGAGATTATTCATAGCTATTGGAAGCCGTTGGAGGGAGACAAAGTTGGACGCTGAATTGCTGTCTATCATCCCACCTCACCACATATCCCCACCCCAATGAATGCCAGTTTGAAGTAGAATGTGTTAAGATAATGCCAACACTAAATTATTATTTCTTTTTCAAGGGAAGTTTCTTTAAGGGATGTTTAAAAGGGCTGGAAGAGTAGAAATCTATAAAAGCGGTCCATTGATCTATAGGGCAATTTGCGGCAATGCTGGGCAATGTGAGACAATGTGAGAAATCTTCTCAGTGGCACAATCCCAGATTTTAATATCATCCTGTTTTCATTTTCTTCATTTCACTTGCAGTTTGGTTGTGAAGGCAACGCTCCAGATATACTTTATATAGAACGTCATGTAACACATCATGAAAAGAAAATTGAGACAACTAATTAAATCGTTTGTACAATGTTATATTAACTTACAATTACATATCAATGAAATTTGTGTTTATCTCAAAGGGGTTTAAGATATATTGAATGCAGAAGACGAAACAAGACTGTAGACTGAGATATATTCAAGTGTGGGCTCACTTCGTTAAAAATATTCGCCCTATGACCAGTAACATGCTAGGCCTAATTGTACCGTATACACGCTAACACAAAGGTTTATCTCCTGGGATCACGCACATTTTTCATGCTGTAATTTTACATTTTCAATTTCGGACATTTCTCTAAGTTAAAATAACAAAACAATGAGGGCTAAATGTCCATCGCAAGACAAAAAAGGAGATGTATAGATGATGTGTGTGGGGGTGGGGGGATATTGCGGTGTGGGGGGTTCTTCTTGTAATCTGGGTACATCAATACGTTTGATAAGATTTTTGAAGGTGCATGTGCGATGATGTGTTCGCATGTGCGGTGATGTGTTCGAAGTAGAACCTAAATGTGAGTATACAAAAATGGAACTATGCAACCGTTTACACAAAACCCTTCCCCTGCGGGGCACAGACATATACAAAGACAGACACAAAAACACAAACATTTTTTAAAACGTCAACTGTGCATTCAGTGTCCATAGTCGTCTACTCCAAACCGCCTCCTTGAATCAGACACAGCTACGCCTCTGGACGTTAACGTGAGGGGAGGGGTGGGGACAAAAAGTTTGGACTAATGACGGGACTAGTCGAAATAGCCGAGCCCTCCCCGAGGGCACACGAGTGTGAGGGAGACAAGACTGGCTTCCCGACCGCGGGAGATGGCGCGTGAGCAAGAGAAAGCGGTCATGCGTGCGCACGTGCTTACCGGGTCGATAAAAAAAAAGGAAAGAAAAAAACTTCAAGCTATTCTGTGAGGTTTTCATTCCCTCCCCTCCCTTCTTCTGTTAGACGAATGGAGGAGTGCTGGATGGATAAAAAGATGTGGTGGGTGGGAGATGACCGGAGGTGGGAAGGTGGGGGGGGTTGCAGATGGATAGAACTGTCGAGACAACTGTCTGAGCTCATCGGCGGTAGTGTTATTTTGTAAAGAGTTTTCTGGTTCACTGCTTCGGTATGGGGACATGCGGTCCACTGGAATTGTAACTGCAACTGAATAATTCGTCAACTATGGCGTTATAGATGACATGTATATCGGCCAGTCCACTCATCATCCTCATTTTTGATACAGTGGTTCACTCAACCCAATGTGACGTCCGAGTCAGGTCTACAACATGTTCCTGCTAACTCTGGTTGTCGTATGCTGTTTATGACCCAGCGCTCCGCGTAATTTTAGAAGCATTATTAAAAAATAAACATTTTAAAAAATACACGTAGATCTAATACTTTTGATTTCATTTTGTTTTAAATAGTACGCGTATTATAACAGAAACAACTCGTAGTTATTAAATAGATTTTTTTCCTCATTGAATCGTTGATTGTACACGCCGATTCCATTCTTCACATTTTTTCTACCAACAATTTAAAAATTCTTACGGTTTTTCTCTTCTATACATAACGCTCTTCTCTCTCTCGCCTCACTCCTCTTTCTCTCTCTATTAATATAAATCACTAAAATTTCTTATACTTTTCTTTCTCTCTATTTTTTAAAACTTTGTTTCTCTCTGCATCTGTCCTTCCTTTAGTTCTTACTGTTTTCATACCCTACCATCTTTGGGTCTATATCTTATTTAGGGCTATCAATTTTGTTGAGAAATGCTGCCCGGGTACCCGTCCAAATTTCGAACGGGTACCCGGGTTACCCGTTCAAAACATCGCATAAATTTCCCCGTCCTAACCGCTATACAAAGCTACTTAGCCAGCCTCCATGCACTTGGTTTAACACAGTAGACACAAATGGACAAAAACAAACACGGCGTCTTTCATCTCTATGCAGCCCCTCCACACAGCCGACGTCTTACCCATCTTACACTGAGGTAGTCCAAACTGGCGAAAAAACGCGATTTGGGGTCATTTTTCATAGTTTTCAAAAAATAAATAAAAATACTTCTAAGAGTCTTACACAAATAAAATTAATATGTGAATAAACTTCAAATCTTTATCTACAGAAATATATATCTTTTGTATATGTAACTTGTGTCTATATGTGTTTTTAATGTGTTTAAAAAGTATCAGTTTTGACAAATTTTACGGCGTTTTTTCGCGTGAATTTTTACCATAGGTGTTTAAAACGCTGATCGCGTCGCGCCAATTTAAATTAGCGACGTAGTGTTAACATCAAATTAACGGGAATACCCTACCCTTTCGTTTGATGTATAGAAAGTATATCTAACTTCATTATTTCATTTTAAAAATTCTGATTGAAAACTTAAAACGAAGAAAAAACAATGAAAATAACTAAGTTGTAATACTTTTCGCACACCGATAGAAAGATCATTATAATATTCAAATTACTGTTGTAAAATCAAATGAGTGGTAACTATTGGCACGAAGCGATCTTCTTTAGAAAAAGATAACCATTTTCAATTTTTCGTGTTTACGGGGACAACGCTGCGAGTCACTGCGAAGTTCTTTGACCACGGTCTTGTGGTTTTGTTAATAGGAATTACTCGTGTTTTGAGACGTCAATCAATACGTAAGTAATATATTTAAAGTTTTATTTACATTTAAACAAAAGATTTACACCTGTTTTAGTTTAGTTGATTTAGTTAATAAAAAGATATTATTATCTTAAGCAACACTGCTGGTCTCATCGCAGTAACATTATAATAATTGGACGAGTCTGGCACATAGGGTATGATTAGAGTTGGATGTATTTAATTTAGGACTGTCTATCGATAAAAAACATGGATAATCTTAGAAATGACTGCATGATACATACTCAAATGATGTTACATTTAATATTTGTTAACAAATTACGGCTGTAATAATTATTTACAATACGGGTTTCTGCATAAATTGTGAATCGATTTCAAGATGGATTCCCGATAGCCTGTGGCAACTGAGTATGTTGGAGCTGGCATTCTTTTCGGGGGGGTGTTAGGATTGAATATCAATGAAATCTTTTTTAGAAACAATATTTATTTCAAAGTTCTAGGAACTTTTATGAATTTTTTCATTCATATTAATTACATAGTATAAATATTTGTTAATATTATTATACTTGATAATATTTAGATTTCTTTGCTCTGCACTGTGAATCTTGTGCATACCAAATAAGTAGGATAACATAGACTCACCCAATTCATTAATTATTATGATATTTATCAATGAATATCAGTAAAACTAATCTGAATCTGATCTAATGTTCTAAGTTAAATCCTCTGATTCTGATTAAAAATATACTATTTGTATTTAGTAGATAGTTGGCCTATTATAGTCTTGGTTTAAGTATAGTGCAACTATATTAATAATTCAATAAATATTTGATAGGTTTATAATTCCAAATTAATTCCTATACTTCATCTAGAGACCATGCCATGAATAAAGACAACATCACAGAAATAGAAAGTGATGACTATGCTACTTTGCGATGATTGAAATGGTAACCAAGATGTAGTACCAGTAGCTGGAATGAACTCTTCATTGAGTATCATAAGAAAGCTAATATGTAAGTAATGTAAATTGTAAGTATGATTTTAAGTTCAATAATAAATCTTTTAATGTTAATGTATTGACTTCAAACACACCAAAGATTACACATAATTCTAGTTTTGATGGTATATTAATAAAATGTTTTTAATAGTATATTCCTTATTCCTCAGTGGGGGAAATTCTTGTTGGCTTGTGTGCATCATTTCTGGCTAAAGGAAAAGGCCACAGCTTCCACCAGTTCCTAGAACATACGGTTTAATTTTCATGTTACACTTCATCAAGGTCCAGGGTAACAAGAACAACAAAGATGTTGCAAACTGTTTCCAGAAAATCACTACCGGCCTGATTGTTTTGTCAGGAAAATGGAACATGTAGTTTCTGGTATTTTGACACTTTCTGGGACTGATTCTTTGATGGATTATTTAGCAATGACATAGAACCTGGATTCTTTATCTCCAGCCTTGGATAAGTGCGGTATTACTTTAGCTAATGTATGTACACCACTTTATTTTGATAAAACAATCTGTAGTGAAGTTAATGTGACTAATAAAGACTGATAAAACATTTCTTAAAATAAAAGTGGGGAATAAAAGTTATGACTTACAGTTACAGAAATTTCTTTGTGCTAATTTAATCTTATGTGAGGTAAAGACTAAACAAACTGAAAGGTATGGTGAAGTTCAAAATATTGCACTTGCACATTGAAAAAGGAAAATAAAATGAAATTTTAATCAGTTTTTTAAACAATAATTTATAAGTTCTGTACTTGTACTAGTTAAAAGAATTTTATGAATTTAAGGGGCTAAACTGTTTCTTTTTGAAATTCATTCACAGAAGTTTAAAATTAACCTTATCATGATGTTTGAAGTGTAGATTGTCAA